>RXPK01000014.1:1919865-2187515 GCA_004143645.1 Protaetia brevitarsis | reverse complement strand
ACATTTGAGAGTTACAAAAAGACTGATTATAAAATTAAAATATTGCAAAACGTGCCTAAGAGTTGTATGCATTTTGTGATTCCGCAACCGGTACCGTACCCCACTCATTGGCGGAGCCTGTTATTTTAATTGACGTGTATAAAGGCAAACTAAACTCAAGATAAATAGTTCTTGACAGTGGGGATAAAAATATTCTAATAAGGAAAATCTCTCGCACATATCTTTTATATACTTTCAGCTCAATGGTAAAATACATGATTACACATTGATGTCTATTTCCAGGGAATGCGGAAATATGATTTAATTAAATCATTGACGAAAAAATGTAAAACAATTTTTTCAGGAGATTTTATCCAACCACCATGTCTCCAGAGCACCCACTCATTTATTTGGTACGAGCTACAGGAATTATCTAATCTAATAATTAATTATAGTCATATATATGGATTTGCAACCAGGTATTACACAAAATAATAATTACTTTATTTTTAGGCATAATTTAACAGCATATATCAACAATAACGTATTTTTTTCTTTATTTTCTTTTTTGCTAATTATTAATTTTTACTATACCTAAAGTTTCCGATTATTGTCTATCTAAAATTTACTCCAGAAGAATTAATATGTGCGAAGTTGCCAACACTCTAGGTAAAATTAATATTTTCCTTGTTACAGGATAGATTATTGCAAATGATTCATGTGTAAGATCTTCAGGTAATTGTGTATTCAGTTCAATATCTGCTTTCCCTTTCAGTGGAGTTTTCAAGAAACCGGTTATAAATAATTACGTTTATAGGGTCCTCTGTCTAATGTAAAACACGCTTATATAAAAGGTTGCACTCGATAGAAACACTAAATAGAATAAACATCGAAAGAAGCTCGGTTGTCTAACTAGAATTAATACTACAAACGGAAAAAATATTACAATATAAATATGTATTAAGACCGGATAACGAAACTGGTTCATATACCCATACATAACGTTAAATCATGTAAGCACAATACATTATAATCTAGGTAGTATAATGCTTATAGACGACATACAAAAATAACTATAACATTAAACGTCCGTAGACCTAAGGAAAGAGAGTGATGTAATATAAAAGGAAACGTATAACGTTTAAGAAATAAAAAAAAAACAGGATATAATCAGTGCAAATGATAGGATACGTCGACAATAATTTTTTAAACTGTAAAACGATTATAATTTCCGAATTCGACACAGCATTTTTAGAATATAAAGTCTTTTACAGATCATAATGAGCTTGAAAGATCGAATTAAAGTAGAGCGTGCAATTTTTATGCAGAACAAGAGATGAAACGAATTTTAAATTCTCGTTCAATAATGAAACGTATAATGTATTTGTACGAAAATTTTTGCAAATTGTAGAAAAGGTTGTTACATAGCGAATTTATGAGCGTTTGATTTCAATCTGAATGGGGGTGTATTTAAAATAGTTTAAAGTAGCCAGATGGACGGCTGCCAAAAATATATTTAGAGATTTTATTATATTGATCGAATTGATTTTGTTGGAAGGTGATATTATATAAAATAGTTGTAAACCATCTTGAAATATGGCGGATTATTTTAAAAATTATTAGCTATCGAAAAAATAACCATATTGTGCAAGATAAAAGTGTCCTCAGTTGTCAACTTTAATGCTTAGTCCCATTATATGGGCGATGAATCAAAGTAATAATAATGATTTATTTTATGAAATGGGGAGAAATGTTTGCTGTTGACAAAAAGAAACTATTATATGATACCCACATGAATTGAAATTTGACACTATCTTACCAACATAGAAATCTCGACAGGGGCGATAATAATAATGTAAACTTTATAGTTTTAGTAACAGCATTTTAAGAAAATGAGAAAAAAAATAATTAGTTCCAAGAGTGGTCCGCAGTGTGAGATTTAACAGAACTATTCCTATATTCCTTAAAAAAAACAGTGTTGATTGGATCTAAGAAAATTAGTTTTAAAATGTCTTTAGCAGGCTGTTCTTAACACATCGCATTTTCTTTCAATTTCTTGTTTTTTTACCGACAATCGATTGAAATTAAGTGCCCATATGTAATATGACTAATAAAAACATTACTATACAGGGAGATTTTTATTTTGAGACAACGGGAATTTCTCTAAAAACATGCATCAAATCAAAAGGATCTAATAAATTTGTTATAATGTAGCTCACTGAATGATGCCGAACTCGATCCTTAGTTTAGTCTAGTTTCAGCTGGTTCTAATTAACAATAAAAATGGTTCCTTTATTATTAGTAGAAAGTTAACATGTTGTCCTTTCCATTCAACTAAAAATGCGGTTAGCATTTAAATAAAAGCATTAAATAAAACTATGTTTTGAGTTGTGGAAATTGGATAATATCAGTACGATAGTAGGAGTAGCATCACATCTATTTTATAGTAGTTTTCTCTCTATACAGTACAGCAAATACGTTAAAGACATATATATTACAGAAACTGTCACATAGATGGCGCTTCTCCTATTTCATTCCAATAACCGAACATATTTTAGCATAAATAGCAAGGTAAATGTGACTATTAAACATTAATCTGTATATTTACCAGATAATAGGAGCTGTGTTCGTGGAAAGCAATATATTTTGGATTAATTGATGTAGCTACGTTATAACATTATGCTAGTATATATAGAGGAAGTTGCATTAAATTTAAGTAATTTTTACATATTATTATTTAAGAGGGTAAAAGTGAATTAAATTGTAAAAATATATAAATAAATGTAAAAAATAATTGTAGATTGATGATATGTTAATATGTGTATAAAAGAACAGCTTACATTAAGATAATTTTACATACTATGATTTAAGTAAAAAAATGAGAATAAATTAATTTGTGAAATACATGAATGCAAACGATAGTTGTAGATAGACGTTATGTTAAATATAAAAAAAAAAATTAAGTAATTTTACATATTATTATTTATTATGGAAGTAAATTAGTAAATTGTGAAATTCATAAAGGTAACGATTATTGTAAGATAGCATTGTGCCCAACATCTATTAAATTAGGTTAAGTTAAGTAATTTTTTACATATTATTATTTTTATTTAAATTAATAAAATGAAAACTGAATTAAATTGTAAAAATATAAATGTAAAACAATTGTTATAGATTTTGTACAACACATGAAAATAACATTATATAAGTTACTTTCATTGTTACCCAACATATATTGTTGTATAATATAAACAAAATAACGTTTACTGAACTATTACATAAGAAGTTTTGAAAACTTTTTGTCTGTTGAGTCATACGAAATAACGTTATTTCAAATAAATTATATACTACAGCCAACACAATGTTTGGTTTGTTTGAAATATAAACTTGGTGCAGTGAAAGCATATTTTGCGTTGACATTGCTCACCTCTTTTGTGTTCTTGTTACGTAAATTTAGTGTCAAACCAACCACCACACACCAACATCTAACACTGTTTTATGGGTTGAATAAATCCAATGGTTGGGTTATTTATATATAACCCAAAAATTGTGTTAAATTAACGTATTTTTTTTTCTCCGTGTAGTAAAACCTAGAAATGCACTAAAAAATATAGGTTTCTATTTATAGTAAGTATCAAAGTTGGCCATGACTTTCGATGTAACCCAGAGTTTCAAAATCGAGATATCATTGCAAATTCAAGGACTTTTAATGGACGGGTTCCGTAAATCAATACAAAATTTAAACTATATAGTACCTATATAGCATACATGATTACCATGAAAAATTAGTTTATCAGCATGAAGATTAATAAATAAATAAAGATATGTATTATGCATGTATTATAAATTAGAATATGCATTTACATACCAGGGATATGATTAATACAAATGATTGTTACTAATCTCTCGGACATAATGATAATTTCTATAAATTTAGCTAAACACCCTGTAAATATAAATATTGCCAATGAATTAAATTATATACGCAAACAAAATGCATCGGTGGTGCTTGTTTAGCTTTTTCAGATCTTTTAGAATCTATGAATCCATAAAGATAAAGAATTTCTTTTCACAGCGCCGTATTACATCCGTATATATATATATATATACTTATCTTTTGAAATATGCAAAGTATAGAATCGAAATGCAAATGAATTCTAATATAACACACCGATAAACAGAATGCGCATTTACAATTCAAATTATGAGTGTTAAACTTCATTGTGGTAGAAACCATCATTCATTCCTTGAATAAATACTGTTTACGATCCGATAAAGAGGTTACTTAATGTTCTAGCTCGAAATAACAGACTTACTAGAATTATCCAAAAAAAAAAAGCTATATAGAATTTGCTACTTCTGCCAGGTATCTCATTACTATAACGAATATTTATAAGATATATTCCTCACTTTTTACATTTCCCATCTTTACTGAAAAGAATCGGAAATAAAAAAACGTTCGAAATCAAACCTATAGAGTAAGTAATACGGTATAAGAACACATACACATATACATATAATGCGCCTATATATAAGTTGCAAGAGCAGTTTACGTTAAAAATATAAACTGTGTTGTTGACAAGGTGCCATCAAAAACCACCTGCCCGTACAACGGACAGCAAGGTTCTTCGGTTTTTTTCCCCTGCCTATTTCACATCGGGCTATATACAGTACGCAACAAGCAACAAACGCTTCTCTTTAAAAACTCCACGTTCGTGTGTATCATTCTCAAAGATTAACATCAATATTTACCGTATAGAAATTTATCTACCGTCATAGGACTTCCACACGCAGAACGTTATAGCGAGACTTCACAGGAGGAATAGAAATGGTGCGTTATTTCTGTTCACCCTCGCCTCAGAGATTAAGATCAAGTCGTCAGGGCAGCCGGGAAGGTAAAAGGGCAGAATTCTGGGACTACCAGACCAGTCGGAAATGATGAAGTGTTGATTTTTGGCGAAATGTGATAAGGAGAATTATGACGGAGATGTGACAAGCTGGGATGTGTTTATACGGTTGTTAGAGACGTTATCTTGCCGTTTTTCTAATGCGTTGCTTTCTGTAGGATTTATTTACTGGTTCCTTTATGTAAATAAGAAAATTAAAATTAGATGCACCTGGATTGAAAACGCTAAGAGAATAGTTAAAAAAAAAGGAATTGAATACACGACGTGTTTTAATAGTAAAAGGTTTCATATTTCACGAATTTTTACCACGCAAATTTAAGTTTGAAATATGTGTCTAATATAATTCTGGTTCGAAGAAAAATCTTTGGAATAATGATCGAACTACATTAAATGCAATCAGGATTAGGTAGATTATTGCACATAACAATTATTGGGTTCAAATACTTTCGCTCACCTAAAAGAGATATAGTTTCAGCTACTTAATCACACTGTTCCAAATTGGGTAGGTGAAGACTTTAGAGCAATTGTTAGATTGTTTCGAGTAAGATGTGTTCTCTAAAGGCGCTATTCCGATAAGCCATTGAAAAGTGTCCCTAAAGCTATCGGGCTTAAATTAAAGCAAATGAGTACTACTCTCACACATACTGTAAATACCGAAAATAAGCTCAATCGATGCCACCCTACTCGAAATATTAGCTGAGGGTGGAAAGATTCAATATTTTTTTTCTCAGGAATTACTTAAGCTATGACGTTCAAAAAAATTATGTAAAGTAACAACACTGATTATGGGCATTCTCTAAAAAATCAAGGACTAATTCCGTTGACCCGGTTTATTCATTCATTCAGTTATAATAATTTTCTCCTTTTAAGGGGTGGTTTTTTTGAGTTTGGTTTAAGGTACTAAGTTGGCTTTGTTATATTAGACTGTATACGTTTAGGTTTTCTATATATTTTTTTCAGTTTTTTTTTTGTGTGGTAGAATATGTAAATAAATAACAAATTGCTCCTACTAAGATCATTCGAAGAGATTTTATTTTAAAGCACTTCACTTGTCCGTGCTTCTTAGTCGAAATGTCTAGTTTTTTGGAATGTGCGTGTGGTAGTCAAAATATACTTTCAAGCGCTCTCCTAGAACTATGAGTGATAGATTCTTTTATGGATCTTTGCTTATGTTAAAACATTTACTTGTAACTTTTTTTCGTAAAACTGACTGCTGCCAAATTTTTAGGAAAGGTCATGATTCATGATCAATAGACCAGTTCCGGCTTTTCTTAAATATCTCGCTTAATGTTAATTTTAGGCCATATAGTACTTTTCTATTCAGAATTGAACCCTTTTTCAATATTTGTTAAAAAAACATGTTCCATTGGAAGAAAAAACTTGACTTTCGTATGACTTTCAGGCGCTTTTTTAGGGTTATGAATGTGTAACCATTAGGTAAGTGTCTTCTAGTATTAAAAAATTTACTTTTTCCGTAAAACCGACTGCTTCCAATTTTTTAGGGAGCGCCAAGGTAAATGAACCACTCAATATATCCACTGAAATGTGTAGATTTACTTCTAACTGGAGCCAGATTTAACAAAATCAGGTGAAATACTACTCAATGAGATAAACTTCCCTAGATTTCCAGTGTTATAGTTCTCAAAAACAGTTTTCTTTTCTTCAACTTTACATATAGGAAGAAAAAAGTGTTGATTTTTGCCTTCGCGGGAAGAATTAATTTGCGGTCACTAGTAAGAAATTTATATGTAATATTGCTTCGCAACGTGTTGGTCACGCTCAGTTACTAGTAGCAATGTGTAAAAAGAATACGGCATCGCAGAACAAACAGTTTCAGGAATAAGAAAGAGCAAGTTGAGGACTGCTTTGCAATTTGATGCTGAAAAAATAGAAAACGCCTAAAGTTGTCTAGTGACACGATCCTGGAAAATACTGTACAAACGTAAATGGTACATACAACAATGGTCTAGCGGTGTTGCAGCTCGTGGTATAGAGTTTCCGGCGGCAGTTGAAACACTTGCGGAGCATTTGAACATTGAATTTCAAGCTAAAGATGGTTGGCTCTTTTGATATCAAAACCGGTATTATAAAGAAGAGACTATTTGGTGAAGTGCTGATAAAGCTAATGTTGAGCCATTTAGAACACGATTTGACACTCTAATTAAGGAAGAAGGCACGCGTTCAACTAACACATGTTGAGAAAACGTACTTTTTAGCGTTTTCACTATCTGAAAATATAAGCATGAAAGCACAATACCTGGTCGAAAGCTTAGCCAAGAGAGATTTTTGACCTTATTCTGTGCGAAATGCAGATGGAAACCAACGCCTTAAATATGTAAGTGATAGTCGGCAAATATCGCCAGGAGTCTTGTGTGCTAAAGCATTTAATGGATACCATATCTGTGCATTATGGAAATTCGAAAAACGCATGGTTTTTCGAAGAAATCACACTAGACTGGTTTCAAAAACAATTTGTTCCGGAAATGTAGCGATTCCAAATCGAAGTTCTGAAGATTTCCCCTGATGATGTCAAGGCTATTCTGTTTATAGACAATGCCCCATCACATCCAACTGTGAAGGTGTGCAACAGCGATAGAAAAATAAAGTGTCTAGCATTGCCTCCTAATACCACCTCGCTTATTCAACCAATGGATCAGGGTGTTATTTGGCATGTAAGGAGTTGTTTAAGAGAAAGTTTCTCGATGAATTAGTGATGTGTAACCTGAGAGGAACCCTGAGGAAACGAACAAGAGCTACGACGTGACGAAGATAAGGACATCAAATCAGCAACCGTAAACTAATTTTCTGCTTAGAATTAATTAAAAGCTTCTTCGCTTGTCAACTGTAGGGACAAACTTCTTTTTAATGAAGATGTAGGGTATAATTTACAGGGTTGTGAGAACAATGAATATCACCAGATACTTTCAGCGGCCGGTGAAACAGGACCCACAGCATTGGATATTCACAAGTGCTTAGATCGAGAAGATGGAGACGCCAAGAAAGAGCAACCTTTGTGTAAATCCAAGCAGTCAAGTGCTCGCAAGGCTTTTGACGTATTCATTGGAGTTATAGACCCTAGTTCAGATCCTGAATTTCAAACATTTTATGGACACTTTAAAGCTGCACATGAGTTAATTGTTCGGAAGTAGCAGCAAAAGTGTTCAAAAAATGAAACTGATCACTTTTTCAAACGTGTATCTGTTCGGGAAAATAACAACACAGTAGCAGATCAAAGAATCAAGAATTAGACTCTGATTAATGTACTTTGTACAGTTTCAGTTTTGTAGTGGAAGCACCTGCTTGTGTTACATGTTTTTGTGTATTGTGTTTTATTTTTATCTGATATGTATTGATAACCTTGCTATATTAAAATTCAGTATGATAATGCTACTACATAAAATTTGGTGTTAACTTTAATTTCTAACATTTAACTTATTATGTCCACCCGATAAGACGGACTTTTCGTAACACGGATATATCTTTGCCTCATTTAGTATATTTGACACAATTTCAATTTTCATTGTTTAGAGTGGAAGTTAGTGTGCATTTTAGTATAGTACTTACGGATTTTATAAGTTTAAACTCCTTAATGGTCTAAAGTGTAGCATTAGGGGAGAGGTTATGTATTTTATCCTCGTTTTCACTTGCTTCTACTTTTCAAAATGTAAGTATTATTAATATATTATCATTAGATCTTTTATGATTTTACACAAAAATATTTTACATTTGTTATTTATGACAAATAAAGTCCACGAAAGCATAGACATTAAAAGAAACTCTTTTGTTTGGCTGAATTCCCAGACACACATTTTAAACTCAAAAAAAAAAAACAACAATATTTCCTTAGATGCAAATTATCCTAATTTTCTTCCACCTTAGTGATTAGTTTCTTTTGAATAGCTTGTACGTACAAATTTACCCAACATCCATTGAATAGACAATCAATATGAATCAATTGTCTCTTCAGAAACGTTTAGCTCTACAGCGCGTTTAACACTTCCCTACCGTCAATTTGGGCGCACTTAACGCAATCCAAAGGTGCAATTAAGGGTGTGGATTGTTTGCGTTCCCCGCGTTCGACCTCGCAACCCAACAGCACGAGGCCTGGGCGCAACAGGTGATACGGCATAAGGCATATAGATGCATGGGACACAGAGCGCCGACTGGAACGTAGGAGTCAGCTGTAGACGACAGTTGGGCCAGCGCTCCGTCGATGCCAATTTTGTTTCTTCGACAAACTATCGGCTCGCTACCCTGTTTCGTCTGTTTAGAAGTAATCTAAAAAGGTAGCGGCCACGGCTAGATCGAACGAAGCGCTGGTTTTAGTCCATGTTGTGTAGTCGGCTGGTATAATAATTGTAACCGCATTTAGATACGTGTATGTATGTTGAGCGAGCTTGTGACTAAATTACGCGCCGAGTAATAATGCCTTCACGGTTCGATGGATTCGTATCGCGTTGTTGTTATTCTTATTTTATGTTCGGTTGGTACTAATTTTAATCGCTCACATATATATTTTTTTAAAGGAGTAAAACTACACATAGGAGATAATATTACAAAAGCAATTTCATATTTTAGATTGGATACTATTAAAACATATTGTAAATTATAGTATTATAAATAATTTATATGCACATATGATAATATCCAGTTTCCTTCTTTCTTTTTTTGATTCTGAAGAAATTTGTTATGAATAGAAAAACCAAATCCAATTTAGAAATATATAATTTTAAAGCTTCGTTGCTGTCGACAGCAACTTCTTCAGAAATTATAATATACATAGGGTGATTCTCAATATATGCGACAAACTTTAAGAGCTGATTCCTGAGGTTATTTTGATCATAAAAGTTCATATGAGTATATGTCCAAAACGGTTTGGTTTTAAATTTATTGAATGTTTAATAATAAATTATGAACTATGACTAACACGATATAATATCACAGTTGGTTCGTCAAAAACTATTGCGTTGAGAGGGAATTGTTTATTTGTCAATAGTTGTCAGAGTATTCATTCAGTTTATTGCCAGTTTCTGTTTTCTAAAATGAATTACACGAATGCTGAGATGTGTGATATGCATTTCGTTTACGGTCTTGCCAATGGAAATTCGCGTGCTGCTAGACGTCTTTATGAAGAACGATACCCGAACCGTATCATCCCGCATCATTCAATATTTGCCCGTCTTCACCAACGTCTTAGTGAAACGGGAAATTTTAAAAAACGGACGACTGATAACGGGCACCCATCTACAGTGAGAACTCCACAAGTTGAAGAAATGGTACTAAATGAAATTGAGGAACATCCTACTACAAGCACCAGAGAAATTGCGTTTGCTTTAAACATTAGTCAGACCACAGTTTGCAGAATATTGAAAGATCAACTGTTGTATCCATATCACATTCAACGGGTGCAGGCACTTTTTCCGGCAGATTTTCCGCAAATAGTGGCTTTTTGTCAATGGATGCAACACAAAATCGCACCATTTGGCTCAAACATTCTTCACCGACGAGGCTACTTTCTCTAGAAACGCGATTACTAATTTTCATAATAATTACATATAAGCAGAAGAAAATCCGCACGAACTAGTGAATGCCCGTCATCAACATCAATTCTCTGTCAATGTGTGGGCAGGAATTGTTGGAGATCGCTTGATAGGTCCACATTTTTTACCGATGCGGTTAAATGGCGAGGAATACCGTAATTTTCTTGAAGAGGGGCTACCACTACTGTTGAAAGAAGCTGCAATTAAGATTACAAATGTATTTTATGCATGACGGTGCTTCAGGGCATTTTAGTTTAGTTGCTCGCGAGTTTTTGGACAATACGTATCCAGATCGGTGGATAGGACTGGGAGGTCCACAACCGTGGCCTCCTCGGTCTTCAGACTTAAATTCTTTGGATTTTTTTCTCTGGGGTCACCTTAAATCATTAGTTTATGCGACTCCTATTGAAAATGTCGATGAACTGAGAAATCGTATTATCGCAGCTTTTCAAACAATTCGAAATACCCCTGGTATTTTAGAACGGACTCGCCAGTCAATACGACGGAGGATATAAGCTTGTATTGCGGTTGGGGGCGGCCATTTTCAACAGTTAGTATAAGTTAATTTTGTTTTACTAATTATTTTGTTCATTTATAATAAAAACATGTTAACTTACAATTAAACATTGTACAACTTTAGAACTAAGCGATTTTGAGCATATGTTCTTATCAACTTTTATGATCAAAATAACCTCAGGAATCAACGCTTAAAGTTTGTCGCATATATTGAGAATCACTCTGTATATATATAAACTTAAAATGTATTCAATGCAAACATTGAATGTAGATGGGGTGTCATAGCAGAAGGCCAATAAAGCCAAATCATAAAACACTGTTCATACCCCTTTCTGCTATGATGTCTTCTATATAACATACCGAGAGCGCACTTTCGACCTGACGATTGTTGACGTATGCTGACGATTTGAATAAAAGGACGAAAATCTGATTTCAATCAGTTAACAAAGTCTTTGGATAAATTATTACATTAATTGAAGATGGTCGTAGTCAGCGGTATGTGTCCCGTACATTAGTAATACCTCGTACTACCGTTCAGGATGCTTGGAATCGGTTTCTAGAGACTGGTACATTCGAAAGACGAGCAGGATCTGGAAGGCGAAGAGTAACTAGCGCAGTTGATGATCGTTTTATTGTGTTGAATACATTAAGGGATCGAACAAAGTAACAGCAGTTGAACTTCAACATCGCCAACAGTGCGACGAATTGAAATAAGTGAAAAGGACAATTAGGCGAAGACTTGTGAAAAATGGTCTAACTTCACAAAACCGGCCACAGGACCACAATTGCAACTTAGACATCGAAGAGCCTGTCTTCAGTTTGCACCATTATATGCGAATTGGAATCTTCAACAATGGAGTGAAATTCTCTTTACGGATGGGTCGCGCTTTTGTCTACGATCACCTGATGGTCGAGAAAGAATGTGGAGAAGAAGAAATGAGCGACATGCCGATTGCACCATCTCTGAACGGCTGTCTTTTCAACGGTGGTTCTGTTATGGTGTGGGCAGGTATTTCCACAGAAGCATGTATTTGTAGAAAATGGTGCTTTAAACGCTCACAGGTACGTGGAAGATATTCTACAAGAAGCTGCTGTTCCATTTTCACATCTTTATTGGAGATGGATTTGAATTAATGTATGACACGCCAGACTACACACAGCAAGAGTCGTTACTGAATACCTTAATGAAGTTAGAATTCATGCACTTCCTTAGTCAGCATGCAGTCCGGATCTTAATCCGATAGAACACATTTGTGAAGAACTCCAAAAGCGTATTCGTCGTCGTCCAGCAATGCCTACAACTTTGCAAGAGCTCCGATTAGCTCTTTTACAAGAATTCCAAGTAATTCCACAAATTTCCTTAACCAATTTGGTAAATTCAATGCCAAGACGACTGAACAATGTAATCCAGGCCCGAGGAGGACATACAAATTATTAACATTCAGTTGAAAGTTGATTAGAACCTGTCATCTTAAGTTTTTTGTAATTTAAGTAAAATTTAATTTTTCACTGTTTCTGTTATAATTCTTAAATTAAATTAATTTTTGATTTTACATTGTCTCTTTTCTCTCCATTGCATGTGTCTCTCATTGGGAATGTACACTGCTACAACAAATTTCTAAAGCAGAAAGTGCGTTTTCACGAAATTTTTAAGGTGACCAGTTTTTTTTTTGCCAGTCAGTGTATTATTTACCGACTAACAGGTACTTCATTTACTATTGTTAAGTTTTTTTAGAATCTATGTTTATTTTATTTGACTATTGACTTTTAAAAACTCTTTTTCATTACTTTTTTTTTTCTCTGATATTGTTTATGAGTTCTGTCAATGAAATAAATAGTTTACATCATTATTTGTTGTTTCCATATAAAAATAAGCATGAATAGAGTTTAGTTATCACATGAGTACTTATTACTTCCCTTTCCACTAATACAAATGAAATATTGGCTTTAATATTACTTTTACAAACTTCATAAATCGTCTTTACCAGTCCTTCCCATTTCAAGTCGGCCACAATGCAATCCACAGCTTGCAGCTTTTCACCATGTATAAGGCTGTGTACACATTGGCGGATGAATTATATATAGCAATGTTTTTTGTATATTTCTTAATCTTTTAATGCAATTTGCTTTCTGTGTTCGCAGGATTGATTTGACAAAAAATATGTTTTTTCACCGCCATGCGTGCTATAATTCCTATTTAATTCGGTTCTGGGAACTGAAAATTGCTGCAGATAAAACATGATAAAACAAATCAATGCCACTATCAAAACAAATTATTACAAAATACGTATAAAAGATTAAGAGTCAACATAACACCAAGATTGTGAAAAGAAGTACTGACTAATGTACAACGTTAGCTCCACGGGGTAAATTAGTAGGTATGGCAGCTGAAGTTTGATTCAGTACTCAATTTTTCATTTCTAAACTTTCACAATTAGTTTATTGCTTCCTCAGAGAATCAACCATAAAGAGATTACAACCAATTAATGTGTAATCTTATAACGCAAGTGCAAAAGAACTTACAGTTATTTGAGTGACGTCCGAGATAAATAACATAAACATTATGAACAATACAACATGTTAAAAGTCGAAAATTTAGTATTATTTATAGTTATTTAATTATAGATTTAAAATTAGAATAACAAACGCAAAATGGGGGAGAAGGCCATGACAGCGTGCACCCGACACTAAGGTGTGAAATCCAGGAGAGGTTATGAGGTGCAGTTGGCAACTACAAAAGGTACTAAGTACGGAAGGTCAGTGAAATACAGGGTGTACACCATGTACAGGATGCTCGGAAGTTAGGTTATAGGTTAATATTATTTATTATGTAATTTTCTATCAATTTCAAATAAATATGAGTAAATATTGCTTAAATATTAATATCCCTACGGAAATTAATGCTATTTTTATAAATATTGATATATAATACATCTCCAAAAAGAATCTCTTCCAATAAGAGTGTTCGGTAGTTAACACTGACACCCCATCAAAGTTGAAAAAATACTGCCAGTGTTGGAAAAATTCTTACAATCGTTCATATGTTGTCTAACTCTATTTCTGAGGTATTGTGAGGTCTGTCCAATATAAATGGACTGACATTGAGAGCAAGGAATGGAATAGACGACATCAGACCTGAAGAGAAGAGGTATGGGCTCTTAAATTTACAAAACAGCTTACTCAACGAGTGTAAGTTGCACTTGGCAAGGGTGACCGATGAGATTTTTGAAACAGCCAGCAATCTTGGAGGTTACGGCGGGAATAAAAGGTAATCTGTAATATCTCTCTTCAGGAAGAAGTTTGTTTCCTATTTGATTATTGATAGTACCTGTAACTCTGACAGTATTATACAGAATGCCACGTTGCTGAGGAAGCAATAAACTAATTGCGAAAGCTTAGAATTGAAAAACTGACTATTGATTCATATTTCGGCTGCCATACCCACTAATTTACCTGTGAACCTAACGCTAAGAATGTTACAATTCAACTATTAATCTGACAAATGTCAATTTATAGATAAATATTCTTTATTTAGAAAAATCCACAATAGAGTGCGATGTGATGTTTTATATTATTAAATTTCTAATTTTAGAAAGGAATGTTATAAAATGCGTATTGTTTAAAATCACTATGATAATGTTTAAGGTTTTTAGTGTGTCTTATATATCTTGATTATTGCGCGTAAGTGATAATGAAAGTACGGTTTTATAAAATACGTTTCAGCAAAAGCTTTGAAGTACGCCTGCCAAATGATCTGAAGCACGGGCTGTACAGATTCGAATAATTAAGTAGTGGAAAATAAACTGCAGTCAGTCGTAAACCGCTACTAAGAATTAAATTTCCCTTTCTTCTATACACCTTTTAACAGTTGTACTTAATTTTATGTTTATTTTTTTTTTTCGACGGCAGTGTTTAAGCTTTCAACTATGAACAAAAAAAAAAGGTGGTAATAATGTGAGCAAAAATGCTCGCTAAATTCCTTACGAAAAGGTAAGCGGTTCCAATAAACTTTAAAATAGAAGTTATGTGTGTACATCGTTTGCGAGTGTTAATCTCGGAACGCCGGTAGCTGATCGTAAAGATAAATAAAAAATATATTTGGAGAGATTATGGAGTTGTGTAAGTTTTATGTTTGATGTGTGAATCAATATTAAAAAAAAAATTAAGATAGAAGAGGGATTTCCCATAAAGTTGAGTTAAAAATCGCTAAGTGAAAATATGAAACACAGATTATTCTATGTTTACTTATAGTAACTATTTAATTTAAAAAGTCGTGCGGAATTTGTAAATATTTTTCTAGAAGTTTCACTAAATGTTCGGAATATTATTGTTAAATTATGGTAGAAAATCACATAACTTTTAAAATATCTTATTGTAACTTAAATTGATTCGTAGTCACAGTAATTCTTATTTTTTGGATTGTATGAAAAATCTTTTCAATAATTCCGATTCATCATTATTCGTTCTCATTGCTTAGTTATTAGATTCCGAATAAAAAATATTATTTGCTATACAAAAGACAATCATTTAATCAACAGGCAATTCAAGTTAAAAATTCTTATCAGAAAGTAAACGATTAGAAGGATCCGGAAAAAAATAGTAAAATTTCCACTCTTATTAGGGATCGTGGGTTCGAACCTCGCTCTGGTCAATTACAGCAACCGGTTTCTTTTAGAGGCCATGTTGGTAATTAGGAAGAAGATTTGGCTTTACTAGAGTGCCCGATAAGCAATAGATTGCTGAGCCTCTAAGGAGACACAGAAAAAGCTCTACCGAGATGAAGACAATACGTATTTAAGCTGTGTTATATTAATTCGCAAAGGAAGACAAAGAAAAGTAAGATAGTGACACTACAGGACAAGTTTACAGAAGAGTGGAGCAAGCCCAAGTGAAGGAGATATGAACTGAGCTATTCACAAATTAAAGAGTAAAGAAAGCGTTAGAGAAAATGGTATAATAGTGAAATCATGAGAAGGAATTACATTAACTCTTGTCACCACAGGTTTTTATACAATTTTACGGCAGTAAATTAACAGTAAATTCATACAGAGCTTTGAATAGTAAATGCTCTATACATCGTCTATTTTTGTAATCCCATGTGCCGGAGAGATCTAAAAAAAAAATAATACACTGAAAAACCAATATATTTAAATCGACCAAATATATTTTGTTAAGCATATTTTCTTTGAAACAAACGTCCTTTGTTGTTTCAAATATATGCAAAAAATGTACGCTATTGACTGAAACAAAATATTATCTATTATCTTTGTTTTAATGTTTACAATGTTCTTTTATTAACAAGTAATTAAAACGCTTTTACCAATGGCAAAATATGTTTTTTTTTGCAAAACACAATAACGCATTCAAAATTGTAGTGATTCATTATTATTTATTTATTGTTATTATTTAAGGTAACAAAATAAAATTATCAAGTGTATCCATTCTTAGCGTATACTTACATCATTTTAAGTGAGAAAGATGAAAAATATTTTATTTATTTGCTTTGTAATTAGCATGTTTTGAAAAAAAAATTGTTGCAGCACACAAATGTACATTTCTAAATGTAATAGAGATATCAGGAATTATAAATTTACAAAATAAATTGTAACAAAATACAATTTAAGAACAAGGAAATAATATTACTATACTTTAATAATAATAATGATAATAATAATAATAATAATAATATAATTAATACTGTGTGAATGTAAGATGTTAGAATCTCATTATTTTTCGAAGATATTTGCTAATTTTCCCAATATAATATCTACAAATATGTTCTGATTAGAACACAAATTCGCAATATTATTTGGAGTACGTAACTAAATTTTGCACTGATGCGCTAATAAATGCATTAAACGTAGAAAAATATATATTTATTTTCCTGCAGGCGGAAGCCCAAATACAGGAAAGTTACATAATTAAATCTTAATCGTAGCGAACACAAAACTATAAATTAAACAAATAGGCTATAAGTTAATAATTAATAACTTCTCCTATTTTCCCAAAAGTGTCGTAGTGTATGTCACATAAATGCAAAATATCGTTGTAATTGTTACACATAGTGACTACCGGAGACTTAACTAAAATATTAGTTCTATTTCTACTACAATAAAACATACATTGGTAACGGGTTCCAAAAGCCAGAAGCTATCTATATTATTATTTAACAAGCCAAATAAAAATTTTATATTTTGTATTATCCGTCTCTTTTGTAATGACACAAAGTTAAATCTTGATAGCATAATGTTATAATCTAGTCCTCTGTCTGGATAAGCACCATCAATTTTGTAAAATAAGTATTTTAAAAATCTTCTTTGAATTGCCTCAATGTTATTGATATGTATCTGATAGATCGGGTACCAAACCAGCGATGCGTATTCAAGTTTTGATCTAATAAATGCAAAGTAAAGAAGAACACCTTACATTTTCAAACTCTCGACAGTTTCTGATTAACGAAAGATCTTTAACAGTTTCATATAGATTGAGATCTTTAGATTAGAAATAAATAGTGTATTAGTTAATTATAATTCTATTATCTACTTCTTTTTTTTTCAAATCAGTTAAACATTTTTTAATTAAGATAAATTTAAAGTATTTTCCGGGTATGCGAAGTACTTACTTATATCAACACATACAATTCCTAGTCTATACATATATCTCATAGCGAATTTTCGGTGAGAAGTGAGACTGCCCGACTGGGGCAATAAGAATCAGGTAAACATATTGTTCACTTTTTACACAATGCATAATGAGAATATAACGCATTATTTATCCAACTATAAAACGGATTCTTATTTAAAGATTTCAAGTCCTGATTTATTTTAGTGTGAATTTACCCCCCGGAAAGCGAAACAGGTCAAATACCTTTAGGATAAATTTATTTTTTACTTGTTACAATGTAAGTAAGCCGCAAACGCAGTATTTTAGTTATTGCGAAATAATTCAATCGAACAATCATTAAGAGTGCATATATATTCCTAGATAATCACC
Source organism: Protaetia brevitarsis (assembly GCA_004143645.1). Taxonomy (NCBI): domain Eukaryota; kingdom Metazoa; phylum Arthropoda; class Insecta; order Coleoptera; family Scarabaeidae; genus Protaetia; species Protaetia brevitarsis. Next base: position 2,169,580 of record RXPK01000014.1, on the reverse strand, counting down.
TGCAACTCCGGGTAAAAATTTCAATTACAATTACGCATAATAGCAGCTAAATTAAAGACTGGCAAACTGCACAACAACTTCGCCAAAGGGTTTTTGGTCGTGTTCCTTACGACTAACTTATATGTATATCCAACTACAACGTCGTTAGCGGAAGGAATTATATACTCGTACATACATATATAAGAGCTCGAGAAGACAAAAATGCAAACACATAAATTCGTTTTACGTAAAAGAGATTCAGGCCACGGTCAAAACTTCCAGCTATACTAACACGAAACATAAATACTTCTTATTATATACGCTGCTAACTTCACTTGTTTCAATCACGTAAGCGTAATTCGCTTTTTTTCCCCTATTATCATTATTATTGTTCCGTTGTGTGTTTATTGTTATTATACCGTTGGATTTAAAATGTTACTTTCAACATAGTCGAAGTGTGTAGACGAAATTATGTAATCGTGTATAGTAGAGAGAGTATTTAAGCTGCTTGAGCGTTCTTGTGTTACTGCTGCTGCCACTACGGCTACTGCTAGATGGAACGATAGCGTGTCTTTATGAATGTACTTTCTACTGATCGAAATGATATGTATTTAGCGGTTGTAAATCAAAATCAGGTGTTGTTTAAATGCGACATTGCCCCGGCATTAGTAATTGGGAGCGAAAAAAAGAATTGAAGCTTTTCTATGTAGTTTCACAGATAATTACAGATGTTTGTGTCTATTACAACTCATGTTGCGACATTTTCAGGAAGTACAAGGTATTCAATAAATTATATACAATTACTATAATAAGAAAGAGTATATGCCTACTGCGCATAGGTATTTTCCAATGGCAAGAAAACAGATTTTTTTTTTGTATTTATTGCTCAAACAGATGTTGATTCACTTGATCCTAGCACATATCCTGCCTGTTTCGAAGAGAAGAACTCAATCTAAGGAAAAGATTTCGGAACCTAAATTATTCCAACTATTCATTTAGCCTATCTCAAGGAACTTCACTATATGTATATTAACCTTTAAATCAGCATATATATTTATAATACGATTGCATTTGCATCTATTCCAAAATTAAATTATAATTAAGTCATGAGTTTAAAAAAAAATACCTACCTACTCATCAAAAATAGGTACTACAATTTATTTGATTATCTTTCGTTTCCATTGTTAACTCAATACGCTCTTTAGATATTTATCAGTATAATGGACTAGTTCTTTTAAAAAGGCAAAAAAAATATTAATATTTTACAATATCTTATATTTTAAGTTACTACCACCAATAGATAGAACATTGGAATTTCCAATACACTATTATTTTTTTTCAATTCGACTTTTAAAATTGCGTAGAGTGTTACTGAGAGTGATACTGCTCTATTGCGGTATCATTGACGAAAACTAGAACAGAATTAACCCATCCACATCGCACGTATATGGTCTCTAACCACTTCCTCGAAGTTTTTGCACAAAGAAAAGGTTAAATTAGTAGGCATGGTAAACCGCAAATTATAATTTCTTACGTTTATTAATAATAAGTCAGATAAGAGATACTATATTACCGCACATTTGCTATTAGATTACTGCTCCCGTTAAAACGTAGGTATATTAAGCTTTACGTGTAAACGGGATAAGGAAGGCAAAAAAAAATGTTTTAAACCGACGAAATTAGAATCTCGAAATCTAAATTCCAGCATTGAAATCTCTTCCTGTGACGTAGAATTTAGGTAGCAGCTTTTCAACAGATATGTGATTTATGAGGAGATCCAAGTCAGAAACAATTAATTATGGTTTTTAGTTTACTTAATACGTAAGTTATAACAAATCTGGTACTATAACATTCCGTAGAAAATGTTAGTTACTGTTTACATGAACGATTTGTTACAAAATGATATGTGCACACAAAAAAATCTATTATCAATCTGAATAATTTTATTTATTCAGAAATCGAAACTTAATATAGATTTAAATGAACTAAATCTTGTTGGTTAGAACACATAAGAGTGAATTCTCTGAAAACACAATATACTCTTAGAACAAATAGTATAATTATTTGCATTGAAGTATACTTCCGCCAAATAAACATTGTTATTGTTGTAAGGAATAAATCTATGCAATCATAGTGAGAAAGTCCGTAGATTCAAAATAAAATCCCTTATACGTTTGGTATAATGATTTACTATATAAAATTATTATTTGTTTTGTAGTGAAAACATGAAATATCAAATTGAAATTACCATAATATTGAAACATTTGAAACGAATTTTACCGCACCATTTATTGCACTAAAACTTATCTGTTATTGGTTCTCTCCTTTTTAGGGGGGTTTAGGGGATTTGCATATACATACGCTTTACTTGGCGTCACTTTTTGATTGACCAGCGAACAGTGTTGTTGGTTGTGAGTGTAAGTAAATCTAAATTGTGTTATCTAATATTAAAGGATTACTGGTTTAAAAAAATTAGAATGAAATAATACTTAGAGTCAGCGCCATTGTGTCGATAATATATAAGCATGGTAGGTGTGTACATCAACAAACATATGTAGGTATTTACTAGTTATTAATTTTCAGTAGGTAATACCAGCAAATTATTATACTGATTGAAATTATATCAGTAACCAACGCCGACTAGATATCAGGCCCAGGCATTGAGTGGGAAGTATCCCGAGAACACCGGTCACAACGACGGATACGCATAATATTTATACCTCTACGCATCAATATCCCGTGCGTACTCCTGGAGTACCCCGATACACTACCTTCTCCCAAACATTGTGAAACCATCAAGTATGACAGTAAATTTATTTAATTACATAATATTTCTTTATTTATTAATTTTCCCCTACCGAGGTTTTTTGGTATTACAGACATAAAATTAGTAGGTAATTATTACCCTTGAATAGTAGAAATGCTTAGATTAAGCAGGTAAGTATTATCAGTTCAATATACTTATATTTTGGAAGCAAATAATGGCAATACTTCAAATAATACTTTTATATATTTCTATCAAATGTACATAAATTATTAAGGCATAAATATGGTAGTTTCTAGTTGAGAAAATCTATTTACTCAAATCTAAAATAATTATTTTTCTAGTGAAAATATTATATGTTCATAATGATTTTAGTATATTGATTACATTTGAACTAAAAAATTGTTTCGTCTAACAAATTCACGGGTTTGGAAATCTTGCTTACATAGGAAGTTATGTTACATTCAATGTGATGCATATATATTCAAATTGAGTAATTATTTTTTGTGTGTATATGCGACATATTATTGCGCTATAGGACTACTACCAATGCATTATATTTGGTGGATATTGAAAACAAATAAACTCTTATCTGTTATAACAAAAATATTTTGGATTTTTTTGAGTATACCTATCTTATTTACAAAGCACACATAAACTTTTTTTTAATTAAATAGAGTCGTGTGGGTATATTTCTTTTTATCAATCTGGAATTAAATCTGTTAAACATATATGGAAAAGCAAATAAAACATCGTATCACATTTTTCTTATCACCAGAACGGTAACCTAAAAGATGTGTTGATGGCGTATTGATGTTTACGCAATTATGCAGGCGATCTATAACCTAAATTAATAATAAACTTATTAATCAAATCCACAACTGTTCTTATGAATGAAAATCGCTGATAAGTGCTCAAAATACGTAACGCATATTTATTAGTGAAATTCGTTACATCGATAAAATTTGCGACTTTAAGCATCAATTTCCTTTCAGATAAGATACTGCTCTGAGGACTTTGCTCTGATAGACTATATAAGGTGTAGATAGGTATGTATACATATTTAGTATCTACGGGTGTTGCGAGGATGCTGTATTATAACTATATAAAAACGAAAATAGTAACAAATGTTTTTATGTTTATGATGTTTCCAGAATAACAACATATTATATGTATGCCAGATATTGTCCATTATTCTATTTAATAAGAAATAATGAATTAAAGAAGAGTACTTTTATATATCTATGAGACACTCTTATCGATAATTTTGTTCGTAACTGCACTAAATTCGGTAAACAATGTTAACCAATTCACTTATTAAGTGTAAAAGAGGAGTATTTTTTATTAGCTTGTGTAAAAAAAAAACCGGGAGAAGAAAGGTTCTGAACGATGTGAGCCTAAGTGAGCGACTAAAAAATATTGGTTCCTAATATAGTTTGGATATCTTCTTCTCACAATCTACCAGTGAATGGGTAGTATAAGTAAGCCAAATTCTCGTAAAAATTGTAATACTTGTTTATAATTGAAAGAAAAGTACCATTGCATTTGTATATTATATTAATGAAAATGTTCAGTAACATTACTTCATATTTATTCGAAGTAATATCTCAACCTGGGGGTCACAATTCTGTATGCAGCCGTGGGCTAGAAAAGATTAAATGCTTATGTTCGCTTTAGCTAAAATCTGGTACTAAGGTGGTGGTAAAATGACTTAAAGAACTTTGGATACTACAAAAAAAATATTTTTTTTGTTATGCCAAAACTTTTCTGGATTTAACATTTGAAATCCGACTTTTTGGACAAAGAAACAATGTTTTTTTTACACTAATTTTTGAAAACAACGATTGAAGGAAATAAAATAGAAATTTGAAATTTAACAAATTTACGATTAAATCTAAAGGAGACCTTTTTTTGCTTTTTTTGGATGGTCTAAAAGGAGATAAATAGATTGTAGGGAATTTTAAAAAAAATCAAGTAGGTATGAAAGAAAACCACTTGCCCTAAAAAAGTCGTGTAGCCATTTTCGGGGAAAATGAAAATGGCTGAACGAATCGAGTTTTTTTTTTTAATATGAGGATACCCAAGTTAAATGTTTCCTCTGGTGATTTTCTGAAACATATATTAAGAACCACACTGAACCAAAAATGAATCCTTAAACAATTAAATAAATCATTATTCATATGAACTGATGCATTAAAATTGGTCCAAAGAACGAGTTCATCAAATCAATGAAAAATATTTTATTAAATGAATTGTTTTCAGTAATAAATCATTCATTGTATTAATGAAATCAAAATTATTGAAAATGAAACTGTAGCTTGATTGGCTTAATGAAATAAGTTATTGTTGTAACGAACACCAGTTTTGTTTTAACAACTTTATTTGGTTTAGTTAATGACCGCGAGTTTTCGATTTTATGTAGTAAAAGACTGAAGAAAGGCATCAATGAATATTACTTGTTGATATTCTAATCGCAAATGGTTGACTTCCTGTGTATTATTCATAATCCTAATAAATTTTAATTATTGCTATAGAGTAAACTTCTAATTAAAATAATGAACTTAATTCATTGATGCAATAATCGCATTTCATTCACTCAATTCACTGTTGAGTAAGGGTTGCAGCTTTATTTAATTGGATTGCAGTAAAAGTAATAATAAAAGATTGATATCAAGCATTGGTGATTACCAAAAGAACATTAAAAGAAAATGCCTAAGCAATTAACCGTAAAAATGCCACCGAAGCAGGGGCTCATGATCTATCATGGAGGAATCACCATACAAGCAGGAAAGATAATACAAATGTGAGTTTATGTCTAACAAACGTCTTTAGCACTCCTCCAAGAGCAAATTCACTTTCATCAGTATCATGTCTCAAGTATTATTCTCGATTCCCTCCTAAGAGATTAGAGTTTAGAAGCACGCCCTCTAGGGGCCACACGCCAAACTATCACTCGGTGAACAACCACGGTGTAAGTCGATAATTCAATCACTGCCGTACACCTTTCATTAAATTATGCTATCTGTTGATCCTTGCAATAAATTGCAAACCATTGAACTAACAAAGAAGGCATCATTTAATACTTATCGTGAGTGATTTGATGGAAATTGTACTTAAAAGTAACAATTGTCTATTGAGCGTATGAAAATATAGTTACCATAACAAATATTATCATGAACTAATGTACAGTGATTTGTTAAAATATTGGAAACTAATTTATTTCACTAACGAATCTTGTTATTACTTAATCAAAGATTGTGAATAATATTTTATCATAACAATAACACATCTCCTTCTGTCAATAAATGTAGATTATTGATATCACGTCCAGTATTTTTCTCAGTGTAGGAAAGTTATAGGTGAATATCGAAAGTGGATTTACTACTCAACACCGAAAACGTACAACTTATATGTATTGAAAGAGAGGAATCATTTGATTTTGATTTGAGAGCAAAAAAAAAAGTTAAACTGTAGGGAGTGTGTATATCTAGGCATAAAATTAATAACAGGGTGAAGTGATCAAGGACAGAATAACTAAAGGTAAAGAGGTAATAGAAGCATTGAACTCAGTATTATGGCAGAAAAATATGAGACCAGAAAAAAATATAATACCATTGACTAGATTATATATAGCTCCAACGTTTAGCAATTGATACATAAAAATAATAGCAAATCACCTGCAGTTGCAATCGACTTCTGGAGAAGGGCAGCAATGAAATCAAAATTATAAACACATAAGAAACAATTAAAGGAATTAGAAGGCAGATGAAAGTAGAAAGAACATTAATAGACGATATAGAAATACGACAATTGATTTTATATCGGCACGTAAGAAGAATTGATGAAGAAGACAACCAAAACTACTATTGGAATGGGTCCCTGCGGAAAAGAGAAAGCGAGACAAACCAAATAGAACATAGGGATTAGTAAGGTGATGTACGAAGAAATTCAGTAGAAAACGAATGGCAAAATAGATAAGTGTGGAGAATAAGAAATCAGGCATAATGCACTATAAACGGGGATTTTATATGAATACATTTAGAAGTATTAGTTCACATTGTCCAAACAAATTAATAAACGGAAACAAGTTATACCTATGATCGAATATTTGATAAATATTATGAAATATTTGCTGTAAAAATGCAAATATTGCATACGTATTTAGTTTAAAATGAAACTACAAATATACTATTTAGCACTAATATGAATTTCGTCGATGAAGTTGTATTTCGCCCTTATATAAAATTCATATTTTGTTCTGAAATTAGTTCTACATTACTGGAAAAACACGATTGCTATTATACCATACAAATTTTTTTTACAGCAAAATTAGTATATTTAAATCAAATACATCAAGTATTATTATAAATTGAGAAGTAATTAATATAAGCAATTGCAGAATCTAAGTAAAAAAGGCACTTTTTTATCATAGTTTGGTGATACAATTTTATACTGTTATCATAAGTACCATAACTGTAATATTTTGTCGATTCGAAAAAGTTTCTTTAAGTATATTTTGCATTTAATATCAATCCGATGTAAGAATAAAGCTTAGTGCAGAAAATTTGATTACGTTTATATGTAGTTCTAGAAAAAGCAATAATAACTTGATCAGTGGGAGCAAATTAATTGTTTAATATATTATATTTATAATAAGAAGTAATGTAATTGTTAATTTTTTTGTTTTACATTTTTTGTAATTTAAAATGTTGCTAACTTAGACAATGATACTTGGTAACAAAATTACAAAGAAAGAAAACATTATTCTTCAAATAAGACCTATAAAATTCAAAGTTAAAATGGAAACATCAATATACAAACAATTAATGGAAAGTCAATAACAAATAAAAGAAATAAAAGGTAGTGAGAGAATATAAGAAAGCATAATTATCGAAGTGACAACTTTTTTCAGCTTTATGAGGTTATTACATTATAAAAAAAATTATTTGAGAAATTGCTATGATATATTCTACGATATTTCTAAATTCTTTTATATACAGTTCTATTAGGTAAATCAAGTGTACTCAAGTGTTACTTGGAGATTTTAATGAACCCACCTTTCCTGCCAAAACGTTCTCTTTTGTGTAACAGTAAATTATATACACGAAGTTCTCTCATTTGCAATATTATTTTTTAATATGTCAAAATAATTTAGATGCGTATACTTAAATTAACAAGTGTTTTCACAGCAATTTATAGCTAGATACTAAAATAACTAAATTATTACCTTTTCATGCATTTCCCCCAAAAACATTTTAATAATTCCTTTATGCCGGTAGATGCATTTCAGGGAAATTATTTTGTATTTTTCGTAAATATGTTACTGTTTAATAAACTTATTAAACGCTTAATTCAAGAAATTAAAAGAAAGCTCAAGCAAGAAATATCATTAATTAATTAAATTACATTTATTCAATCTTACTCTCTTGAGATATAATCTTCAGAACCACCAATAGAATTAATTATAATTAAATATAATTAATATCTCTTAATTTTAACAATTTACTCCTAAACGAAATTGCCTTGTTGTTAACATAATATTAAATTAAAAAAAGACATTTTTCAAGAATTATCGATAATTACTTGGAGATATTGTATACATACATATGATCAATTATAATAATAATATCGTCTTTATTTAATATTAATACATGATGGAACACACAAAGTGAATTAATCATAGCCGAACTTTAGCTGTTACCTATTCTTATAATTCTCTTATAGTCATAAATAGGTGGTAATGTAATGCCAGACAAATATATGAATCACAGATTAATTAAAATGTTTTCACAAATTCCATTTAAAAAAAGTAAGGTAATGAAGCCAGTAGTGGAAATGGAAAGTTTGGAAAATATGATATTATAACAAACTTTTAACAACGTTGTATTGTCATAAATAATTCATAGTGGTATCAACTGGTTTCATTCATTTTAAGCACAGTTTAAATATAGTTAAACGTTAAGTCGTAAAAGGTAAGTAAATATTAAATCAGATAATTTTTACTGCCGTATACATGTCGAATTTTATCCACATTTGATTAAGTGACGCGTGTGTAAAGAAGTAGAAAATGTCAATATTTATCTCATATCGCTATAACAAATTCCGCTTTTTCGCATAGCCGTCGGCTTTTCTTAACATATAACTAAAATTACTACTTTTGTTTCCGTCCGGCGGAATCCCATTCACATTGAGAATCGAATCGATTAATAATAAAACCGTTGCGGAAAACGGTTCTAAGGGTTTACCTTGCGGCACCACCGTGCAAGTGGTGTGCCCGGAAGCGTTAATGTCCAGGTCCGTGTACGTTTGTGCAGGACAATCACCGTAAAAAGGTTCACTAGTTGTACTGACTAGATCTAACACCTGTAGCACCATAGTGCCCTTGACAGGATCCGTGGTTCCTCCGGTTACGTCACTACCGGTCCCGCAGAGTCGACTCACCACGGTATTATATTATGTATGTATATACGTGTGTGTAGTTAAGAGTATATAAGTACTGTCTGTGTGTTCTAATAGTGCGTGTTCGACGCAACTGAACCGATAGAAGCGCGACTTAAAACTGGATCCCTCCCGTGATCGCCGTGCATAGGACGGAGGAAAACGACGCTCAGCTGTGCCCCACCACAGGCGAGCGGCGACCAACAACAATACCGGAGGAGAGCTTTGAGATAGGCGCGCTGTCTGACGTTTTGCGTATAGGAATTGCTCTAGGATGTGGTACATACGATGTTAGGTACCTATTACCAAAATGATGTCTTATACACAATGCTCGCTAGTTTTGGTATTAAAATAAAATATTTTTTTTCTAATTTGATGTTACAATAAAGCTGTAAACATATTCGAAGAAGTGCATTTATGGGTTACAAACGCACTAGTGCGTTAATATAAATACTTTTGCCGGAATATCTTAAGTTGGAAAATGCGTAATTTAGAAAAAAAGTATCTCAGAAAACTTGTTTCATAAGGCCTTTATATTAGGTACTCGATGTTTCAAAAACTAGGTGTTTACGTCTGATAAAATTGCTTTTATGAAACTAGTTCTTTAATCTGCATTGCTACTGTAGTGATATACGACAACTGCCATCTCTATGGCAATTTCTGTACTGATACAATATATTTAACATATTTGTTATACTTGTTTATTATATATTATATTATTATCATATTATACATGATAATAATATAATAATGTTTAGAGGGCACGAGTTGGGAGTAATGGACAGGAATTTGAGAAACGATAATTTTAACTTATAATTGCATTCAATTGATTACAACCCTGGTTAGCCTAATTCTAAATTTCTTAATAATGTCAACTTTGTTGACTAAACAACACCTATTCAATTTATCAATAAATAATAATCAACTCACCAAGATTGATATATTTACCAGATCAACATCGCTATTGAAAGGACGATTTCTTTAATGGTACACTAAAGTGCTATGATGGTCGCTGCGACCAACTCCCCCAATACTTACTAGGATTTACAATATTCTCACGGCAAATCCTCCTTAGTGCATGGACTTTTGGAGATAATTCGTTTTCCTGTCGATTAAGAATGATCACGGAATTTGTTGTGTTACGCTTAAGTCTAAAAGAATAATTGTTATAAAAGAAAAGAAAAACCTCTGAATCAAAATGCTTACGGTTTTCTATCAATCTGCATAGTTTTCAAGTTCAAAATAGAGAGGACTTAAATCAAGTACCAATATCTTTCATTTAAAAGAATAAACCGTTTCAAGGAAAAATATATTATTTCCGAAGAAATGCGTGAATTTAAAATTATATTCCTTTTCAAGGAAACCCCAAATCATGTTGGCCATATAGAAAACGCAAAAACTGTTCGTTTAATGCAATTCCTTTTAAATGAAAAGGATATTTCTCTCAGTGCAGGCCCACCCCGAACAAATATAAATATATTTTAATCATCAGTGAAATAATGAATGCATTTTACACTTCTATTTAAGAAAAAATGAATTTCTTGGTCGAAAAACGACTAGAGTACCTTTGCGTAAGATGTACCTTTTCTAGAAACTTACTAACTATTTATTCCTTATACAATAACATAAGGACGAAGTTAATTAAGATACGATAAGCAAAAAATGGATATAAGGGACAGCAAGACAAATAACGCTTGGTTAAAAAAATATTATAAATTTTTTTATCGGAAAACGGCTACGATTAATTTTGTACTACCTTCAGAAGTAACTTAATTAAGTTATTCTGTTTTAGATTTTCACCATTACATGATACATAAGCAAATAATTCGTATCTCCTCGGACTTTAATTGTAATAATAGATGCTAGAACTTAAAAATTATGTAAAAAAATATTCAATTAAATAAAAAAATCAACCATATTTAAATTGAAAGTTATATATCTAATAAAGCATTATCATATTATATTTATGTTTGCTTCATGTAAAAAGTGCCCAAAAAAATCCGCAGATGGCCCCCTGATTTTCATATACTTTGATCCATAACTTTCATAAAACATAACTAACAGCTTCTTGCGGGTTTCGCCGTGTGTCAAAACTTTCGCTCGACGTTTTGCTGTTCATACTGACAGCTTCTTCAGGATAACTGAACTAGTAGCTATTAGCGAAGTTAATAAGGGAGTGCCCCAAGGTTCAATTTTAGAACCAACTCTATTTCTAATTTTCATTAATGATCTATCATTGATACTAAACTGAGCTGGTAACATCATCCTTTATGCGGTGATATCAATATTCTAATCAGTTCCATCAGTACCTCACATTTTTTTAATGCGGCACACAGCTTTCACAGTTGGTTGTGCGATATGCTATACAATAATAACCTTCTGCTTAATGCCGAAAAAACTAAACGGATTTGATTTCGGAACAATAAAAATTCTATACAGCATCAACAGTTGTCGCCTACATGGTAATCGTATACAACTTGATAAGTTCTCGAAGCTTCTAAGAATTTCTATAGATGAAGAATTGAAATAGAATAACCACATGGGCACACTATGTTTTGATTTACATAGAATGTGCCGCATTCCGTATAAAAAAGTGTTGTAATGTTCACGTCCTTAAAACCTACTATTATACTAAATTTCGCTCTAAAATAGCCGTGGGGTCCAGGCAGTAGTCCCAACCAAATATTTTTGCTGGAAAAGTGTGCTTTTTGCAATATATTTGATCATATCGTGAATCATTCTGACAAACTCTCAAGGAACAACAGATTTTAGTCCAGCTAACTATAACACATACATATATTTTGAAGATCTTATGTTCCTCACACAATCACATATCAAAGTTCTCTATTGATACCTCCTACAGCATAGCACTAAGCAATCGAATATATTTACGAGACCGTCCGCGAGAGAATTCCCATAAGGTGTCAAAAATAGAAGAGAAGAAACTGTATTAGTTTGGGTGCATTTTGATAAAATGCAACTAATAACTTTGAAGGCTAAAACCACATAAGCTGTCAAAAAAACGAAATTAGTTTGAGCGCATCTTAACAAAATTAAAACTAACTTTGAGGGCCTAGTTCTGAAACCCTTGTTTTTGCACATTCGGTGGAGATTTTCGTGGACAGTCACTTATTAACATCACTACACATCTCATCATAAAGAAATTTATTATTCTTAGCGTACCAGTTGTATAACAAGTTGCAAAACGATGTAAAGATAAATAAACTTTAAGTTAATAAGTTAAATCTTACTTGCGTTGTTATGCTACTGCATGGGCGGTTAAGTCCGCTCTTACCGGAGCACCTGTCTCCCAGTCCTTCTTATTTGCTATTAAAATATCAGGCTATAATACGAGATAAGAAGGACTGGGAGACAGGTACTCTGGTAAGAGCAGCCTCAAACTGGTATACTGACTGCTCTAAAACGGACTACGGCGTTGGAGCGGGAATATACGCTAAGAAACCTAAAAAGGCTCTTTCGGTAAGCTTCAGTAAAGACACGACTGTGTTCCAAGCTGAGGTTGCTGCAATTCACCACCGTGTCGAAGAAATAGAAAGATGTACCGAGCCAGGTAAAAGCGTCACTATCTTCTCTGACAGTAAGTCCACACTTAAAGCGATTAGCTTCACCAGCGTGGACTCTAAGCTGATTTGGGACTGTGTAAGCGCCCTAAATGAGGTGGGCACCCAAAGGAAATTAACCTTGGCCTGGGTCCCTAGCCACTCGGGCGTTAGATGAAATGAGGCGGCGAACGAACTGTCCAGACGAGGTACGTCCAGGCCATTCGTTGAAGCCGACCCCTCTTTCAGCACTACCAAATCCCAAATTAAAAAATCCATCAATGAATGGATACATAATCAGTCCAGAGAGTGGTGGCAAAAATCACTGGGATAAAGACAGGCAAAAGAGTTCCTAAAGGAGCAGAGGTCTGAATTCACGAGAAATCTACTGAATAAAGACAGGGAGACTGTCAAAATGATTGTAGGTCTGCTGATTGGTCACTGCAGACTGAATAGGCAGATGTAGAACATAGACCTGGCAGATGATGCAACTTGCAGATACTGCCAAGAGAAGAAAGAAACACCAGTTCATGTGCTGTGCTTGGCGAGGACAAGGTCTCTAGTATTGGGAGAAGAGAACCCCACAGCTAGTAGTTACATAAAGAAGCCGCTCTCAAACATGATAGGCCTAATTAAGAGGGCAAAATTAGAGAGTGTCCTCTAGGAAAAAAAGGGAATCATAATAGATCTGAAAAGGCGCGGAGGTGGTCCATAGGCCACCCCAATTCTAATCTAATCTAATCTATCTACAGTCCAATAGTCAATATCTATGGTATATACTGTGAATTTTTAGTTCCTCTTTATGACGTTGTTTGGTACGGTTACAAATTAAAGGTTATTATTATATTCGCGATAATTCTAATATTGGTAACACAAAAGAAGTGATTGTTTCAAAAGTAATATAGTTATTTGCATATAATTGTATTTCTGAATCAATGATTTAAATCTTCATACATCTCAAAGCTCCAAAAATTGTTGAATGAAGCATTTCATTTCTCTCAATGGATCAATGGCTAATACTGGTACCATAAAATATTCACCAAAGATATAGGTGTATTAATTATGCACCTGGGAAGGATTTTATGATGCCGAATTTATCAGCGTCAAGCTCTAAGATCCTGTTGTGAATATTATTGCTTTTAAATTTGCATATTAAGAAGGCAAAATAAACAACATGATTGCTAAACAGTGGCAAGTTTAATCATGTATGATCAAATTATATATACCAATGACATATAATGTCAAAACATCTAAAATATTTTTTGCTATTAAAGGATAAATTTATGCCCTATTCGCAGTTTACAAATAACCAATTTTGTATAATTAATTAGGATAAATTCACAAATGGTAGTGGAAACAAAAAGTGATATCAAATAAAACGGCACATTAATAAACTGAATGAATATAAGAAATTAGGCGTAAAATCCTTTTCGTTTTTTTTTTAGTGCGATTATCGGTTCAGATACATATATATGGATATAATAACAAGCAGGATATCATTTTTTTTCTCTCATCCTCTCCGCCGTTCAACACTCGTAATTTATGTCGATTTTGATTTAATTAATCCGTCCAAACAACCTGTTTTGTACGCATATACCGGGCGTGTGCGTCTCATGTAATATTCAATGGTGTTTGTTGGTGTGCCTGGCCGAAAACTAGGAGAGAAGAAAAGAGCCGAAAGAGGTCGCTAGCTTCGACACGCACACACAAGCGCGCGCGAGCCAAAGCTTCCCCGGCCATATCTGAACAGGAAATCACGTTGATTTTTATCAAGTGCGCTCGTGATTAAAATTTGATTGGAAGCTTCGGCCTGGCTAGAAAGAAAGATATAATACATACATACAGACCTAAAGTAAACTATACACATACCGGAGATGGATTAAGAAATACACGATAGTAATCGTACTTTTTTATTCAGTGTGTATCTTTTTATATGTGTGTATAGTAGGAAGAAGTAGCGACACGCCGTTGTGAAACACTAAGGTGGAAAAAGCGGGAAGACCTTTTCTGCAATTAACTTTAATTAATAATTTAAGGTTAGCCACTTTTTTCCTAATACGAAATAAAGCGGTGAATGTGTGCTAGTTCTCTTAGCAATCTCGGTAATTATCGATTCCCACGGAAATCGAAGATCTGAAGTAATCGTAATTATCTATACTTACAATGAAGAATTTACAAATATTGGAAATGGTCGTTTTGAAAAAGTAGATTAGAAATTTAGTATAAGCAAATAAATTATTATTACATTATTTATTACAGGGAGACTGTGTGAAAAAATTCTGTCAGGATGCAGGACATTGATTAGGATTACTGTTTTGATAAAAAAAAAATATTTCTATCAAATAATTACAATTCGTACACTTAACTCAATTTACAGTGGAAGATGTGTATCATAGAAAGGACAAAGATTAAAGCAATAAATCTTGAGAAAATGATGCTAAAAGACACAATAAATAAAATTTTAATAAGTGGCTGTTGTTGAAATGACAAGGTGATCTCCTTTAGACTAAATTATTTTCTTATTTATATAGTAATGGAAATAATATCAGAGATACAGGAGCGCATTGCATATGCAGACGACATAGCCCTGGGTAATAAGATCTAAGAACTCGAAAAGAAATTCGAAGAACAAACAAACAAACTTGAACTACAGGATAGTGAGAAATATAAGAATTCTGAAGGAAAATAAGGCGTGGTGGCATTATTAAAAATACTAAGGGCAAAAAACCTATCTAGAACAGTCAAAATTAGAGCTTAAGAGACGAACATAGGACCAGTTGTGCTATATCTTAGCGAAACATGGGCAATGAGAAGAAAAAGAGGCAATGGACTTGTACCAGAAAGTCATAAATAACGCAAAAGTGATTAGGACATTTTCCCTGAATCCCCGAACAGAAAATTAAAAGAAAATAACAAGAAGGAAAAGATGAGGGAAAGACAGAAGAAGATCAAAGAAAATGTTGCTTGAGGAAGTGAAAGGAGACATAAGTGGGGTAGGCGTAAGTAACTCAGAAGAAACAGTAAAAGCCTTCAAAACCCTGGTACTAGTATACATGTATTTTATATATAATTCAAATTGGTCTGATTGACGCAAAGTTAACAGATAACAGATGCTTAATATTCGCATTTCTGTATTAATTATATTATATTATATATATATTAAATTAATAATATTATGTAAATTTAAAGAACAAAAATATATATTTAAAAGAGCATTAACGAATTCTTTTTATTATCCTCAAAAGTAGCAGTTTCCAAGATACGGGCTTTATGACTCTTAAATTCAATATTATACAGGCAAAAGCGAAGTTAGTTGTTACATAAGGAGCAAGTTAACTATCTTATTTAAAAATCGCCTGTTAAATCCTATTTCGAAGCGGTTTCGGTATTTGTTAGATATTTCGATAAACGACATATCGCTACCTAAATGTAAGAATTAGGTAATTCGATCGAAGGGATATTTTGAGTTATCTACATTTTGGCCATATTGAAATAGTGATACGACAAATCGAGTTCTCAACGCAGTAACTCGATTCTTAAAAGTGTTCTTCCAATGTCATCTTGGAATTTTTAAATATTGACATCATTCCGTTCTTTAAAGTGTCAGTAATTGGGATTTCTACCTTCTGTAAAATCGACTTGATTTCGACTCGAATTTCTGGACTCGATTTCAGACGCGAATTTATGAATTCGACTCCAGACTCGAATTCGTAGACTCGATTGCAGACCTGAATTCAAATACTTACTTAAATCTACCCCACGCATACCGTATGCAAGTTATCGTCCCCAACAAAATGTTCCATATTGCTTTATTTGATTACGAAATATTTGCAAACAGAGTATTTTATTTATTTATTACACATACTCGAATTAGTTAATGAATCTATGTACTAGAACCTGTCTACTCGAGCACTAGAATCGAGTCTGACAACTCGAATATTAGCATGGAGTCTGGAAACTCGAGTACTAGAATCGAGTCCGATAACTCGAGTACTAAGATCGAGCCCAGGGATTCGAGTACTAGAATCGAGTCTAGGAACTCGAATACTAGATTCGAGTCTACGTAGTCGAGTATAGAATCGATTCTTTTATCAACCGAGTACCAGTTACTCGATTCTCATAATTCTTTATTACAAGTATTGATATCGAAAAATATGTGGAGAATAATGAATTCGTAAAATTTAATTTTTTTTTAGTTTGCCTTTCTCTCGCGAATTATTTGCACAGTTTCGGTACGAGGAAAGGTTAAAGATACGTATCTTGTAAATAAAATAGCATTATGCCAATATATTCAACATAGGGAGTCTTTTCAAAAACTATGTTTGATATTTTTTCGCGCAACTTAGTTTAAGTATCCACATTTAAATATTTTTTTCCAGATAGGTCAGACTCTTAGAATAGAAGACCAGAGCGAAATTCGAACTTACGTCATTCAATATTAGTCCAGACTTCAAGACCTTAAGTGATTCGACTTCTAATAAACAAAATGCAGAATATTATCAATTTCGCGACATATTTTTTTGTTAGCTTTTGCCAAAATTGCGTTTAATTACGGCAGGACATCAACACTGACATAGATTTAACATCAGGATTAAACAATTTTCAATAATAGTAATGTTAGTCTTACATTCCTTCATGCAAAAGCTTGTTATAAAAATTGGAAGAGCCACATCTATATCAATATTCAAACAACTTTTTGAGTTATTGTTACGTTTAGCTCCACATTCCAATAATTGTTTCAGCAAGAAGATTTAAAACTTCTATGGCAACATTTTCTTAAAATTCATGTGGTAACATTATTATTGTATGGGAATGCCGCAATATATCAATAAGTAGGTAATTGAATGAGATCGCAAAAGTGTCTTAAACTTAGAATTTATCAGGAAGAATGTGACAATTATTTTGGGTGTTGATAGGTAATTGAGAATGATATGTTACCGTTTTACAACGAAGAAAAATAATAATGTTTATAACACTTGATTTGTAATGTTGATTTATCTTTTATGGGTTTTGTTAAACCAGCAGTTTATTTATGCGCGGGTTATATTACAAGGCTATTCATCATACATACATACATACTTTTTCATTTGTTTAAAACTATTTCGCTCTCAAGATAAATAATTTGTAATTACAGCTATACAACGATTAATCTGTTTAATAATTCGTATTACTAACATTATATAAATTATGCATATAAAATTTACCACAAAGATAGATAAGATTCCAAATAAGATAAATAACATTTTTTGACACTAAACATATAAATTCCTTACTTAAACACACATGCATATGTTGTTTATAAATCTTTTCTTACATCCCCTAAATCTGCACACTAGTCATTATACTTTACAGTTCTTGCTACTTAAAAGCTTAAAACCAAGTGGTAAGAATGTTAAATGCGCATTTCAGAATGACGTGACCCGGTTCATTATGTTTATTATTTTTAAAGCTTTATCTTTTCCCCTCGACTTAGCCAGGCAACACGGCTGTGCTAAATAAGATAGGCGATAGTGTTATCCGTTTTGACCGCAGTTCGAATGTGTGCCGCTTATCGTGTTTTACAGTGCTTTCTGGTTGGAAAATATACATGTGTGTACGACATTGTCGAATGTAATACACACGTAAAGCAATGTATTGCTGCATGGAGTTGTCATATAATGTGTGCATGAATTAGATTGTATTTTTATATTGGGAATTTCCATAGCGTCATAGATTATTGAATAAATTAATGATGCGGTTTGAAAAATTTATAGGGAGAAAGAATGAATTACTTAATTTGATTATTGATAAGGAGGTGCTTTTTTCAGTACTTTTAAAACTCTTGAAGTATGCACCTTCAGTTACTAAAATATTCCTATTCGATTATTAAATCACAAAGATCTAGAGGATGTGGTAGAAATTTCCGTTGCATTAGAAGCACACTATGCGTTAATTTAACTTAAATGAATCTGCTATTACAATGCAAAATACACAACTGAAATGTTGGAAAAATTTAAAATATTATACTTCCGATGCGTATAATAAGCGATAATATGAGAAGAGGTTAATACAATCCCAAAAACATGCTCACAATATCAAGATCAGTAAGAGATATCAACATCATTGTCTCTATAAAAGTAAACAGCGTTTTTCGTAGGAAGTCATTTCTTCCAGCACTTTTCTTCAACCTCATAAATAAATTACAGTTGCAAATCAAACATTACTTGGTTATTTTATCTTGGTATGTACTGAATGCATGTAACAATACAATAAGCATCAGCTGGTTTCAATCATATTGGACTAATCCCGATTCTTGCTGCTCTACCAGTACTGGAAAGAGACTTCAATTGCATTCTATCAATGATTAATCAATTTTTGCTTCAAGATTTTTGTATGTAAACCTGAACAAAAAGGTATCCAAACGATTCAAGACTAAGCGGGCAAGAGAGAACATATCAAGTCGCTTCCATTACTAGGAACCGATATTTTCTTTCTTCCTTGCTCAACCTTAAATAGTTCGGATATCTTCTTCTTCAAGTTTACGATTCATACTCCATAAGTTCAAGAATTTAGGCACCAATACATGATTGAAACAAAGCGTCTGTGCATATTTTAAGATGAATTGAAACCGCTTAACCGAAGTAAGAATCACTTTCATGCCAAATTATGCAAACTAAAAGTAACAGCATGTAGGTCTGGGGTTGCTTTTCTCTCCGTTTGTATAATTTGCTTAATTTTTCTTTTTCCCACATTTTAAAAGCTATTCGTCTACCTTTCTTCTTTTTAAAAATTTCGAATTTCCAACTTTTCAAATGAACTTCGTCATTTCTATTCAAAAATTTCAGTAAGTAAACATCAAATAATAACATTTTATTATTACCAATATACAGCGTTACTACAAAAGAAATAGACACCTTTGGTATTGTATAAAGCAAAAGTTATTTGTGATATCGACATGCATTTTGCGCTGTCAGGTTGCGGAACTGTACAAATTTCGATAGTACAGTTGGTAGTACTGCGCAAGTATAATAACTACAATGGCTGCAAACTCTACTGAGGAAGCATATTGCGTGCTTGAATTTGCCAAAACAAACTCCGTAACTGTTGTCCAACGACATTTTCGAACACGTTTTGGAAAACCACCACCTACTAGACAGTCGATCTACGATTGGTACAATAAATTTGAAACGACAGGGTGTTTATGTAAAGGCAAAAGTCCGGGAAGATCTCGTGTGTCAGAAGAAACAGTAGAACGTGTTCGAGCTGTTTACCAACGAAATCCAAATCCAAGTCAACAACACGTGAAAGTTTGGAACTACAAATTCCGCAAGCAACTACTTACAGATTGTCGTTGGGACAGCATCTACGTGAAGATGACAAGCTTAAATGTCAAGATTTCTGCAATGAAATGCTACAACGTAATGAAGATGAGTTTTGCGTGCGGATAATATGCAGACGAGTCAACGTTGAGTTCCCAAAGCAAACTTTAAGAATCACTTTATAAAATAGTTTAGACGAATTCATAATAACGTTATTAGTTTTGAGTTAATAAAACATTGAAAGTTCTTTTGCAGTAACATTGTATATATAATTACTTTTCTATTGTATACTTACGAACAGTATAAGTACTAATAATAACAGTATTCTATGTTTAAGAAATAAAAATTATGGTAATCTATTGCTACTTCGTATGTAAAATTTGTAATATTTAAACAATTAAGAACAACCCTTATTAAAAAAACCCTAATTTTATATTATAATCTTACTTACTGTTCGAAAAATGGCATCTACAATTATATAACCTTATAGAGTCTCTATGCCATATTGCTATCTGACCTTTTTTTTTAGAAAATTTGATAAAGCCTAAGTATTTGTATCAGAGCACTAAAAAATAAAGCCTAACTCTACTTATAATCACTACCAATTGATTTGCTCAATTTCAACAACTCGTAATTACAGTCATGGAAGTTGAATATACGAACTGTGACGGCCATCAGGAAGGAATAAACTGGGAAAACCAAGGAAAAGGTGGAGTGAGGGTATAAAAAAAACAGAAAGAGGATTAGAGTGGAATAAAGTAAATGAAAAGAACAGATATAGAAATGAATGGAGAAAGTAAATGGTACTCAACTTTGACGGCTTTACAATTAAGGTATTAAAGGCTTTAGATTAAGTAAGTAAGCAACTCCAATTAGGGGTTGTCCGGCTAAATTATGCGAATCGTAATTGCAAACACTTGAATGATTCAAATTATTCAATTATAGTTATACTCTGTTATATGAATCAAATGTCAACGTACTTTATTGCTAATTCAAAGAAATACACGCGTGTAATACATATAAAGTGTCCTTTGTTTTCTTTTTATTTTTCAATCTACCAATATTTGACAACGAGAATCTTACGTAGATATTAAATCATTTGCATGTATTTATCGCCTGGGTTTGTAAATACACTTATGCACCGCTCTGATTTTTATGCTTAATTCAAACCTGTGACACCGTCACTATAACCCAAGGAAATCTGGAAAATACTATAGATGCGGGATTTGAACATACACAGAAAAAAAATTGTCTTTATTGTTACTACACTGAAAAAAACAATGTTGCGAATTTTCAAACCATTATAAAGTTTAGCACAACAAAATTTTTGACGAAAGTTATCACATTCTTTGCAACAAAATGCACACTTTTCTTATACAATTTATGTTGTCAGAACCTATATATTACAATAGCATTAAGTGCAGATCACTTGTTGCAAATAGTACGTTTAGGCCAGTGGTAATAGTTGCAACTAATCGTCAACAAAATATTTACAGTATTGTTGCTACTATTAGAAGTCTGTGTAGTGAATCGACATTTTGCATACAGGTTAACCGCGCTGTTGCTATAATTAATATACCTAATTGTGAATAATTATTTACTGCATAATGTGTTTTTTTGAAACATAATGTGTAGTTTTGTTGCACAATTTGTTGATATCACCTACCTATAAAAGGAGTATAAATTGCATTTCGCTTGCTGCAAATGCAATGGTGAATTTTCAGAAGAATTTTGCGTACAGATTGTTGGATCAACGAATAAAGGGTCCTTAATTTGAGAAGTTTTGATCTCATTAATTTATTTTGTTCTGTATGTGATGTTTGCTAGTTCTCCTTCGCCGGTATATAGTGTTTTTTTTCCGGTAAATGCACTAAATCAACTTTTTATAACCGTGTTTGAGCGAAATAGGAGAAGCGCCATCTTCAAAACATGACTGTATCATATATACCTATTGAACGTAACTATATAGGTAGAAAACTTCGCCATGATAATAATGCTTAGATCATAGAACCTGTTTACAAAAATGTGGGCTAGTTTTGGAAAAAAAGTAGTTTGATCATAATAATAGTAATCCTTATTTCTTAATAATATTCATTTTGTTAATTGAAGAGTACTTATTGTTTAACGGAAATTAATGGGTTTGTTAAATTAATAAACTAGAAGTAACAAAATATCATAATCGCTTTGTATACTAATTATTTTCTTAATTTTGGTAATATTTCTAAAATAAACGAGGTTTTATTCATTTGATGGTTTATTGTTAATTTAATTAACAACAATAGGTACATCTTGAGGGATGTCAAAGATGTTGGCAGTTGGCGGCTATAATTATTACTGCTATGTCGACAAGCCGATGCCCGTCTTAAAATTAGCTTTTTTGCTTCAGAAACAGCAATTCGTAAATTTTAATAATAATAATAATAATAATAATAATAATAATAATAATAATAATAATAATAATAATAGCGTTTATTTACCATAGATCCAAAAGGATAGAGGTTTCGTCAAACATTGTAACATATAAGGTATAATGCGAATGGACAATTAAAGTAAAACAAACAAACAGAAAAAATACACAAACTTACAATGGCGCAGATGTGAAGAATTCATTTACTGAATAAAAACATCCTCCTATTAAGTATGCCTTCAGCCGACCTTTAAATGATTGTAATGATTTTGCTTCCTTTATGTTAGATGGCAATTTATTGTATACTTTGATTGCTCTATATCTCGGACCGTTCTCATAGAAGGTGGTGTTGTGCGTTGGAATTCTCAACGTTTGGGCAGATCTAGTGTTCATGAGTGAGTATACGTCAGCATTTCTAGTAAAAAGTTCTTTATTTTTCCAAACGAATAAAGCTAACTCGTATACGTATAAACAGGGTAGCGGCAATATCTGTAGTTGTTGGAACAGTGGCTTACAATGACTTCCGTAGTTAGCCGCAACCATTGATCTAATTATTCTTTTTTGGCTACGAAATACTTTAATAAAACTGGCTGCGGAGCCCCAAAATATTAAATCGTACCTTAAGCGGGAGAAGACATTTGCATAGTAATATGTTGTTAAAGTTGATATATCAACATACTGCCTCAATTTAACAACAGCGTGGCAACAAGAATTAAGGCTACTCACAAGGCTTTGAGTATGATGTTCCCAGCGCAGTCCTTCATCAATAGTTATTCCAAGGAATTGTCAAAATTGTCAACACTTGGAACTGACTTACCATTTAAGTTGGCGTAGATGCTGTGCGGATGTTTATTATTAAAATGCATTAGTATTGTTTTTGAATTATTCAATTCTAAACCATTATATTCGCACCACTTAGATATTTCTTTGTTGGTATTTGTGGTAAGTCTCGATGCATTTTCTAAATCGTTAGTTGATACGATACATGAAGTATCATCAGCAAACTGATAGATGTGTTCGCTAGTAACAGCGCTGGGTAAGTCTATGCTATATATTAAATATAGTATAGAGCCTAGTATAGAACCCTGAGGAATACCTCTACGAATAGTACTCGCAATAGTTTGAAATTCCTGCTGTCTCCCCTCGATGATCGTTGTAATGGAGACCTTTTGCTGTCTTGAATCTAGATAGGATTTAACGAGTTCCAGTATATTGTCCCGCATTCCCAAAGCGTACATTTTTTTAAACAAAAGATCGTGATCAATAGTGTCAAAGGCTTTTGAAATATCATAATATACACCTATTGCCTTTTGACCTTTGTCTACTGCATTTACCTATCTAAAAAATTGAACACCGCCATTTCTGTCGATTTACCCGGAACAAAACCAAATTGGGAGGACGGTATTACATTAAATGTGAGCAAGTATGACATAATCCTTTTGTAGATTACTTTTTCAATAACTTTCGAAAATGAAGGCAGTAATGAGACCGGTCTGTAATTTTTAACTTCTGTTTTTGCACCTTTCTTATGGATAGGAATTATCACCGCTGTTTTAAGTTTATTTGGAAAAACCGATGTTTTAAACGAGCTGTTAATTATATAAGACATGGGTTTGCATATGGATATTGACGATTTCTTAACAACACTACAAGGGATGTTGTCATACCCTGATGACATTTTATTAGGCAGGCTTTTAATAATTTCCTCTACCTCAACTACGTCGGTTGGAAAAAGAAACATACTTTGGTGGCTTTGTATATATGAAGCAGCGGTGATACCCTGTTTTATGCATTTAGTTTTACTAAAACTTTCTAAAAAAATATTAGCTACCGTTTCCGCGTCAGATATTTCAGCGTCATTTGTAATTAAAGAAATCGTTTGAAATTTTGACGCATGTCAACATTAACGCAAATTAGAATATTGCAATTACAGTTAATTAATTATTAATTCGATCAGTGAACTAGTAGTGTTCGAGTACTATAAAGTTTCCGGTATAACAATTCTCGTTTATAACTTTTTTCCCACTCCATTACATGCAATTTATTATATTTACTAGTTGTAAAATATTGTAAAACATTTCATAATATTTTCTAGAAGATTGTGTTACAATATTTTCTAACAACTGTGGTATACAAAACTGCAGCAAAGTTGTTTAAAAATTTCGCACAATAGTAAAAATTCTTACTACAATTTTCGTCCAACAGTGAAGTATAAATATTACTATGCCGACTTTTCTCTGTGCTTGGCGAGATCCTAAATGAAACTACAAAAATCTATGAAAATCATAAGTTTCTGAAATTAGAATAATATTATAAATCATTAATAAACAATTGCCTTTCTATAACTGAGCAATTACTAAAAATTGCATTTTCTTTTGAAATCCCAGAACCAAATCAAAAATATGCTAAGGGTATATTTGATAGGTCCTACTGAAGAGGCCTAAGATAAAGAAACGCTCTAGAACTAGAGTTCCCGAAAACAACATAGCTACTCACTATTTCCGATTGTACTTCAAACTCCAAGCACACGCATACATATACATATATTCATAGATATGAACATACACAACGAAAGAGAGATAGCTAAACGCGAATGTTGTACGTCTATTAAAGGTGGATGATACGTCTGTGTGCGTATATACGCTTACGGCTCACGCTTGCACAAATGCCGTATTACTGAATACGTATTGTACAATTTCCGGAGGCCGGAAATACGGCAACCTGACACCGAGAACACGTGATTTGCCTACTACCTACGGTTGGGCTTGTATACTTTTGTACGGGAGAGAAGACTACGAGGCTCGAATCTCTACGATCGTAAAAATTCTCAATTGGCGCCTGTGTCGAGGGTCTGACCGTAGATACGGTAAAGGTATGACGTAGAACGCATGTACCACCAATTTTATCTCTCTTTGGAAATATATAGGGGGTGAATTGCTGATGGTGAACAATAAGAGGTTTTCAAGAAACTAATTGGATATCTCTCGAAAGGTTAGTACCTAAAAATGTACGGTCTAGTGAAAAACATAATTAACGACAAAAATAATTCTTTTTGGTATTCTTTAATATTAATTTCAATTGGTCAATTCATAAATCAATTAAAGTTAAAATGAATCTCTGAGAAGGTATTTTACATCTGTGGCATTCGCATGTGCTTTTGGGGGCTACACTCTGAGCGTTTAATTTATTGACTGTAATACGAAAATTACGATCCTTAGCAAAATAGGGATTTGAAGAAAGTATTGTTGGGTATGCAACAATGAACTAAATGAAATTCCTTGTTTCCGACTAACCTTTCGCAATTAATTTATTGCTTCCTCAGAGACAAAAAAATAGAAATTGTAAGATGAAAATCAACAAGTTAATAAAATTTAACGCCAGATTACTTACAATGGAATAATTAAACTAGCCAAAATACATAAATACATAAATCGTGGACATGTTTAACAAGATTGGACATTACAATGTAAAATAATCCTAACAGAGAAGAACCACATGTTCAGAAATTAAGGTTAGTACTAACATAAACACGGGGTAATTGAGCAGTGCGATCAACCCACTAACAATAAAATTGGGAAGCCAGTGAGAAAATTACTGTTATTAATATAGTGGGCCAAAAAACTAAATTCATTTGAGCCAAAAAACGATGAATATGGTTCTAAACTAAGTTGTTGGATTAAACATCAACAAATAAGCATAAATATTAATCAAGTCATCAATATTAGTTCTAAAATTAATGACCTTTTTATGCTTGACAATGTAGTACATTTCTAAAAATAAACGTTTGTGATTATTATACGGACAATGATCATAACTTCAATTTTGAAGATACTAGAATTTTGCATCAGGAACCAATATGGTCAAAACGTTCATTTTTAGAAATGTACTATATTATCAAACATAAAAATTACGCCATTAGGCTTAGAACTGATATTGGTTACTTGAGTAATATGTACGCTTATTTGTTGAATTTTAATTCAAGAACTTAATTTAGAATCACGTTCATCGCTTTTTGGCTTAAATGAATTTAGTTTTTTTGCCCCACTTTTTCAATAACAACACTGATTTTGTCACTGGCTTCCCAATTTTATTGTAAGTGGGTTGACCAATTGCGAAAGCTTAAACGGATAACAAAGAATTTTATTCATTCCAACAATACCTTCTTCAAATCCTTCACATGTACAGCCGGTACTTCTACAGTATTTATCAAATCAAGATGTTGTAAATCCATAAAGATTTATCTAAATTGGAATGTCAATTTTTTAATTAAAAAATCTAAAATATTGTTGATCGTTATAATGTGACCAAGGCTAGCTTACTAAATAATAAAAAAAAATCATTAATGAAACTGCTTATTTAATCTTCTGATAAATATACATATTTTCGTTTGTAATGCGTGTTTCTCAAAAATTTACAAGGAAACAATTACCTATTATCGAAAAAAAGTGACCAAGAGATTTCGTAGGTAACCAAAAGAGTTTTGTATTCAACTACATCGTCACGTTAATGCGAAAGACCTTAATAAAGAAAACACAAATAATAGAGTTAGGGCAACTAGTTTTTCTTCAGAATTATTTCAAACATTTTCAAGCATACACTGAGGAGATGGCCTACACAAGATGAAGCTACCACCTCAGATGCTCAAAGTTATTGAAATAAACGCGAAAACGGTATAATGGGAAATCCATGCCAAAATATAGATGTATATTGTGCATGAAAGCAATAAAGATCCTGAAGGATTATTAGAAATAAAACTGGAATGAACTAAAACATAAGGAAATTGAGACAGTTAAAGATTTTTTTCTATCTGGATTGATAGAAAAATAACTAAATTGTTTGGACACAGATAATTCCCAGCAAAAATTGTAGCAAATATAAAATTATGCAAGCTTTTTGAATAATGAAAATATAATAATCGTGGGTGTAAAACTTAAACAGCGAACAGCAATTATACAATGTTATTTTTCTGCTTAAAAAATTATTGTGTGTTGCTATCATTTAAAACCTAAAAGGATGCAGAATAGAAATCGGAACAATAAATAGAACATTACGTTAATTATTATTAATGTTGCCTCTTAGGCATATATAATGAATACACATACGTTGGTATCAATTATCAATATTAAAATAATATTCTGCATTTTACAGAAATACACATACACAACTATTAGTTATCTACATTACCGAGAAACATGTATTACATCATTGAAAAGTAGATGGCGCTGTGATATTTTCTATACTTATAAAGTATACATTTTGTCTACAATTGCCTGGGGTTAGATGAATTGTCATATCTGAAAACCACTGAAATATAGGTAAGTTAATTTCCCACAAGTTGAAGCTTTATGAATTTCGATATATTGCTTCTCCATTATGACAGAAGATACGCCTTTACTACATTGGAGGAAACGTTTAAAATATTACTTTGGAATTACACTTGAGGAAAACAATTAACGTTCTCATTTAACCACTCGTAGCAATAACACCTACTGATTGGCGCTTAACAAAAAAAAAATCCTTCAGTACATAATTTAATTTAAACGATTGAAATACATCCAACTGTTAAGATAACAATGACAAATGGTTAAGTTAACGTAATTATTATTTATTTATTTTTTTGGTTAATTCATTTAAACATATTCGATAACACTTTTATAAATTTAATTTTATAATAAATATTTTGCGTCATGTCAAAACCAAAATGATCTTTCTAGGTGCTAGATAGATAGTAGTGATAATTGATTGTCGAGGATCAATCAACAGAGTACTGCCAGCATCAAGAATATTATATTTTAAAAAAATGTTTTGTATTGACTGAATTATCAATGTGTTTAGTTCCCAATTTTTCTCTGCAGCATTTCCTTTAATAACCTGATATAGAGATAATTCAA
This sequence comes from Protaetia brevitarsis, assembly GCA_004143645.1. Taxonomy (NCBI): domain Eukaryota; kingdom Metazoa; phylum Arthropoda; class Insecta; order Coleoptera; family Scarabaeidae; genus Protaetia; species Protaetia brevitarsis. The sequence continues at coordinate 2,141,243 of RXPK01000014.1, read as the reverse complement.
TAACGCCATATTATAGAAAATACACAAAAAAAAAACAAAAATCAATTCAAATCGAATCGACTTCCATATCGCGGTAAGTATATCGTACTTTTACAAGCGTCTGAGCTTTTAAGGGTCGATAACTTCATTACCTCAAGAACGAAATTGCATCCGGAAAGCTCTGATGTACTTAAAATAAAGCAACGAGGGAGACGAACTGACTCCAGGGCCGGCGAAACTCAAATACTGCCCGCGAGCGGCGCATTCGTGAAACGTCTTTTAGCGTGAACCATTAATGAAAGCACGCACAGCTTCCCTTTTGCATCTCGATTACTCTTCGATGTTTCGGCTCGACTTATAGCCTTTCTCGCGTGCAGTAGTACATTTGCCCGGGCAAAACCGGAATATATTAGAAAAATAAACGACTGGAACAATTTAGACGATTTGAGGAAAGTGGGTCAGGCGCAGGATACAAAAATCCGGTTTCGTAAAATCCTCTATTTTCGTGTCTTTGCTTTTTTTACCGATTCAATGCGAGTGCGTAAGGATCGATAGGAAGGGAGATGTTTATTTTAATGTCACGGAATAAGAGCAACAATTATACAAGTATTAATAAGTTGCAATGGTGTTTGTTTAAAACCGCAAAATAGCTCGGCTAGGAGAATCAAAAGATTACGCGTGTTTTAGAACTTTTCTGAATGCGGAAGTTCCTATTTTTGAGTTTAAATCTATGGATTATAATATTAGCAGTGTAATAAATACAGTTTTACCCTTACACTTTTAACAATTAGAATAAGCGACATCTCTTTGATATATAAGTAGTTTTGTGCGTTTGTCTGGAGTATACCAAAAGGTTGCATCTGTCTGCTTTATTCTAGAATAGCAGGAACGGAGTAGAAAGGTTTAAAGAAAAATTTGAAAATTTCAATTTCTCTTCACGTAGTTAGTCGTTGCACGTAAGTAAAATAACATTGTGGAATCATATTCCATTGCTTTCACAAATATGAAACAATAATAATGTTTTCTCCCTTTCAAAACTTTTTATAATTATTGATCAATGAAAATTGAGAACAGCTTTCAAGGTTTTCGAAAATATTTTGAATTAGAAAATGAAGTTTTGCAATTATTGTACCTAATTAACAATCCTTAGATTGAGAAAATCTTTTAATCATCTCTGATTAAAGGTAATAATTTTATCAATCGTATCTACAACTACAACAACAGTATGAAATGCTTCACTCAATAGTTTCTAAAATGCTACAATTTCAATCATTGATTTAAATATCGTCGATCTAATTACAAAACCAGGTAACAGTAAACATTATTACCAAAACGAGATTTTAGCTATTTGCTGGGGATTTCGTCGATTAACCATTAAAAAACCACTAGCTCCAATAAAATTATATAAACGCTAAATGTTCCTCAAAGGTAAAAGTTGCAACCCCAACATAGATGAGTTATTAGTGGTCTCCATTGGATTGGATAACGTAAAACAAGAAAATTGTAGTCTTAAAGTGTAGTGTTAAAAAATTATTTAAAGTTTAAAGTTTCAAAATAAATGAATAAATGAAAACAATTACAAGAATACATGTTAAAATGAAGGATATCAAAACACGCGTGCTATGGAACGACTGTCTGACACATTTAATAATAATAATAATAATAATAATAATAATATCAATTTATTTTTTTATTTTATACCAGATTAATATGTTATAAACGTACTTATCGCCCTGGGTGTGCTAAATACGTTCTGTTACCCGAAGTGAAATAGGAGAAACGCCATCTATGAGACAATTTCTGTAATACATGTAAGTATTTAACGTATTTGCTGTGCTGTATAGGGAGAAAACTGCTGCAAAATAGATGTGCGACTATCGTACTGATATTCCTTAATTTCTAAAACTCAAAACGTAATCTGATTTAATGCTTCAGATTTGTATATCTAACCGCATTTTTAGTTGAAAGGGAAAAAAAACGTGTTTCGTTTTCATTGTTAATTGGAACAAGTTCAAACTGTAATTTAACTAAACCGATCAAGCTAAATTCTTTGTTAAAGAACCCAAAAAATTGCTTTGATTTAACTCAAATTTTGATGACAATAACCAAGAAAAAAATCAACAAAGAGCATTTTGTTAATTCAACAGAGCAACTTTTCTGAATGAATGTTTCAATGTTCTAAAACTGGTAAATCTTATTTATCGTTTAATGTGTTAACTTTAAATTATTTAATCAATTATTATTTAGTTTGATAAAAACGAATAAGAACTAAAAATTATTAACAATAAAGATAATATAGAGCCACTAAAAAAGAAATGGATTTACCTCCTGACATATAATGATTGCCATTGCACATACGTTGGAGAGAAGATAGATAATAAACACAATTTTGACATGAATCACAACTTCCAAATATTATATACGGCCAAAAAAGGTACCTACCTCAATAATTAAGAAGCATTGAAAATGCAATTGCAATGAGGCAAAAGCTCACTAGTAGAGACCTTTCATTAAATTCACAATTAATTTTCGAGTCCACCCCGTTTTTCAAATTTTACTCGATAGATGACCTTCTGCATATATGGTTTTCAAGTATTATACTATGTCTTAAGCGCAACCTTATTTTAGTTTAGTTTTTTCCAATAGATGGCACAAGTTTATTGCAATTTTCTGGAATTTTCTACCTTTATCTAAATTTCAAATCATTTTATATCCTTAGTTCGAAGTCGTTACATTTATTTTAAATAATTTTAAAGTGTTGTTCGTTTAAACTTATGTGTTTTATTCTTCATTTAATGTTCTTTACAAGTTTTATATAAGTTCGACTATCTACTTTGCACTTTCTAATTTTATTTTAATTTTAAACTTTGAAAATGCTAAAAAAAATTATCATTTTACTTTACTCTATGAATTTTATACAATACCATTTCGCCAATAATTATTGCACACTCTTACTAATTGATAATTCTTTACTTTGCCTGATGATGCTCAATTAGAGTGAAACCGGTCGTGTATTATTAAAGGATTTTAGGAGGAACTATACCTTTGTTTGATTTCTTTTTCCCTATAAGAACTAAAAAGTTGTGTATCAAACGATTTTTTAATGGTTGAATAACTAATGCGAACCTGTCCTACCACATATCTCAAATGTTTCAGGTTCGGGGTGAGTCGCCACACTTTAATGCTAAGGTTGATGTATTTTTTGCAAAGATGGCCAATTTTTGTATATAGATAATGTAGGTAGAAACCTAAAAATTAGTCTGGTAAATTTAGGTATACTCTAGTGTTGCGATGAACAGGGTTTCATTCGCTTGTATAGTTATGATGAGTAAATATTGCAGTGCCAACCACATAACGAATGAAACAAAGGCTCAAGGTTGCTTCCACGATATGAATGGATATATTTCGTAAAAGGCAGGAGCAAGCAGTTCCGTTCACGGCGTGGTTTTTATAATAGGTTACAATTTAGTTTTTAGGTAAATACCTTATTGATAAAATAAATAGTAAATTGTTCACATACAAACAGATTGCTATACGTTATGAAACGGACAATCTACCGTGAATAATGATGAAAGTTTCGTTCCCAACACTAGTATGTTCACAATACGATCTTAATCTAAGGAATAGAAAAAAATGCTTAGGTCTTTACTTATACTTTTCTATTGCAAATCTTTCATATTAACTTCCCAAATATTCTGAGAGCGGTGGGTAGGAAAAAAAAAACTTGTCCTCATCGACATTTTCTATCGGAGCCTCAATAAAATAAGGCAACATTCATCCAAGTTCCCAATAAATCTTGCTAGAACCCTATATTTCAGCCAAGTTTTTCTTTATCTCAAAGTTTAGTCAAACCTTCAATAAAAATGTGTTTAATTATTTAAGCTTTTAGCTTATGCACAGTGCAAGATACTGTATTAGCAAAGAAATCAATACACGGCGATTTATTATCATCTCCAGGTCGATAAATTCTCACACGTAACGATGCTTGCTGAACTCGTTACCCGTGTGATTTTTTCAGGGAAATCGAAACCTCTTTGCGCGCGAAAATTTATTATATTTATTATAACGTTTCTGTTTGATCTTTCGTGTACGCGCAAATTAATTCGTCTTTTTTGACACCTACGAATTTATATTGACTAAAATGTACCCGGATTTGTGTTTTTCTATAACATATTTCTTTTGATCCCGCCGTATAAACACACTTGGATTTTATGGGCGAGTCAAGTTCCGGAATTAATACGAGATCATTTCGTTTTATCAGTGATAGGTTTTGGTCTTTATTTCGATCGTTTAGTGTAAATCCTAAACTGACATTGGAAATATTGACAAAATGACTCTTAAAATTCCAATTTTATCCAGATGTTTTTGAATTGACAGGTAATAACCATGTATTACCAAAGTGTTTAAGTTATTTCTAATTTTTTTTTCTAATCTCTAATACATACATATCAGATTATAATAAATAATGTTGAATAGTTTTGTAAAAATCCCTTTTCGATTATTTTAGAATTTTGAAAGAATTTTGTCAGAAGCTTCACAACATCGCTCTTTTATGGTATTTAATCTAATAAAGAAGTTAATGGTGTTATCTAAAGCAAATCTGAAAGAATAAAGCTTTTTTAGGTGTTAATAGATATTTTCTTATTAACTGAAAACGTAAATATATATTAGAAAATTAGCAGACACTTGAGTTTTATGGGATTTAGTAAAAATTAAAAAAAAAAAAATTAGGTCAATTTAGAAGCAAAAGTAGTTATAAGTTGTCTTCTGCCTTCATGACAGCTTTAGATTATTTAGAGTTGATGAAGAGTATATAGCGAGAAATGTGTACGCCCAATTAACTGATGTATCATTAATTGAGCCACTTTTTCAAGCAGTTCACTGTCAAAACTTTTTGTTCAGTCAAGAAGCCTTAAGAATATTACTAACTTCTAATCAGCAGTTGTCGCACAACTGCTGACCTATTCCCTCAACTATTCAATTTGAATTTTAAGCGTTCATTCAAAGGATTTCATCAAAACTGGAAGCAGGCTAATGATGTTCAAATATTTCAGTTGTTGAATAATCTTTTTTTTCTTTAAATAAAAATACGCGTATTAGTCTTGTCAGTTTCATTTCAATAGCAGCAGTTGAATTAATTAAAACATCTAAAATATTTTGTACACTGAGCCATCTGATTCAATACAAGGATTGTACAATAAATATAAAGAAAATAAGTAGAGGCAATATCGTTAGGTAAGTAACCAATAAATCATTCGTTAATTTACCCAATATCAACTAAATTGTTTGAAAAGCTTTCTACTCTCTCTCTTTCTCTCTCTCTTGAAACAAGGCAATAATAGGCAAATAACAAAGCTCAACAAAGAAAGCAAAGAAAAAATATCAATAGTTAATGTATTAAAGTTAAATAATAAGTTTTTATTTTTCACTAATTTCCTTCTAGCAAATTTTGATAATTATAAAAGCTAGTTTCTTTAATACAAAATTAATTTTAAATGCTTTATAAAACGATCAGTAATCCTACCGAATCTTCTTTAAATTTTATATTCTTGTGCTGTTTTATGATTGTTGTTATGTTAGATGATTTATCTGATAAATATGTCACATATATATTTCTTAATCGTGTCTGCTGTTTGCCTTATTATTTGTACTAAGTTTGCATTATTACTGAAGTGAAATACGAGAAGCGCCATCTTTACAATTTCTGTAATACGTATTGTTATATTTAACCCATGTGCTTCTGTACGGGTAGAAAACTGTTATAATAATGTAATGTAATAATTAAGTGAGGACTAGATTTGCGAATAATCAATTTTAATGTCATAATTGCATTAAATTCGGCTGATCCCTTAGGGATTATCTTTCTTTTCACAGAGTGACAATCTGGTATTTAGTAGCTTGTTTATTTTGTATACGTTAAGGGGCTTCTCATAACAGTGAGGCTTCCCGAAAATGTTCTTGGTTGTTGATGCTTGTTTTCGGATAATGGCCTGTGTAGTTAAAGTTCATGTTTTTGCGCAATGGCAACAAATATGCCTTAGTACTAATTGCTCCCTCAAGTAAATGCAAGAATATGGCACTGTAAGTTTAGTGTTAGTACTAATAATAAATTTCTAGTTAAAGGAAATCTACACTAAATTATCTTGTTTATTTGTGCCTCTGAAATAGCAGAGTCATACAGAATCGCTGAGAAAACAAATAACGTATGGAAAAAGTAATGGTTGTTGGGGAAAGAAAGGTAATTTATGAATCCTTTTGATACGACATAAAATCATACTTTCCCCTCTGCATACAGAATTAGTGTTGATGAAGCAATTTGTAAAGGCTCCTAATCAGAAGAGTTAATTCTTTATGTGGTGTGGTGGTCTTAATAAATGCCTCTCCCTATGATAAGAAAATGGTAGTGTATGTAAACGATAATAAGTTTCATATATGCTCTCTAAGGAAGGTTTATACCTGCGCAAACCGACAGAAATCGAAAAGCCTATGACATCCAGCTACCGTAGTTTTCATATTCTTTCCGTCATAAGGGAAGGCATTAAATAAGATCACCACTGTACATAGCATTAGCAGGCCCGAATACAGACAAAACTTAGCCCTGAAATTGTTTATAGTTGACGGATAAGACACCCATACAGGGTGCTGCTTTTGGCGATTTCGTAAGTGAAGCGTGGACATCCATCGGTAATTTGTGAGAATCTTTTCAGATAACCACAAATCTGATAATTAACTAGATATAGTCAAGATTGTGCTTAATAAATTCAGAGCTCTTGAATGTAGCATGAATATATGCTCATCTTTCATCCATAATTAGATAAAATTAAAGATGAGTGAGGTGTTGAAAATAAGTACTACCTAATTATGACGATTAGATTTAATTATTCCCGTTTTTTCACCTGTAGAAGACTAATTATATCCCGAAACCAGTAGTGAAAAGATAATTTCAATGTGTTAAATAAATTACAATTTCGGACTAATTAGAAAGTACTTATTTTCAACACTTCACTCATGAATGTAATACATAATTACTTGCACAGCCATTTCGATTACTACCTTGAAAATTTTGATGTTACCAGAGGAGACCAACGAAATAAAACTTGGACGATTTATAGTTTGACGGACTACTACTAGAATACCGCTGGACTCGGGTACATCCGACGCAATGCTGGGAATGTCTTCGGACATGATGTATACTGGGCCAATGATCGATATATACTTTACTAATTAACAAATAGAGAGGAATTCAATGAAAAAACACTGGCGCAGACAGACTTTTACTGGTTTATGGACGGTTTGAAAATGGAGCAAGGTGTGGGCGCAGGAATACTTTGTCGAGAGTCAGAAGATATTACAACCTTCGACAACAGTATGCCACTAATACTATGTGTGCTAGAGAAATTTTGGATAAAGTCAGATGGTGCTGAGAATACTAGAGCGGCATAAATGCCACTGGAAACTGATCTGGAGCTGTAAACATCAACTGTAAATACATTGAGGATGCTAACAATCTGTCCCCAATCTGGGTACCTGGGCACTCATTTATCTCGGAAAAGAGGAAGCAGACACCCATGCGAAAAAGGGTGCTGTGGAGCTAATTCAGGTACCAGAACTTGTCACTGGCACAGCACTTACGTTAGCTAAACAGCAATTCACAAACTGCTCCATGCTGGAACAACACTTTGAGGAGTGTATTTCACCTAATCATGTCAGAACCAAGCAACTGCTTGAACTGACTGTAAAAGTGTCAACGTAATTGTCTCTGTCTTTACAGATTATTGGAAATTCAGAAAGCACTTACACAAAATCTGGTCCTTCGATAGGAAGTGTTTAGAAGACGAGAAGATAGTTGAGCATACATATTTTGTGCTAATGTCCTGCCGCTATAACAATCAGGTACGTAAACTTTGTGAAGTTTGTCTTTTCCCTAGAAGACCTGAAAACAATCTCATTCAGCAATATACTGAGCTATCTTAATGACATTAATTTTTTGAATGAACATCCGGTTTACATAAGACCCTAGTAGTTGGAGTGGACGAGACAATTAATCGAACTCACTAAACTACTGCTATAATATGATTAAAAAAAATATTCTGATAGAATTTATTCAATAAAATCCTGCAAAAGGAGTTTCCCAACTCTTTCATATCTCGCGTAACTTATAAATGAATGAAGTTATTTTTCTCAATATTTTAAATTTTATTTTACAACTACAAGATCTATTTAAAATTTGCTCACGAAAATCACGTTATTACAAAATAAAGCTGCTATGATCAAACCATTGTCATTTTTGGATTCAGCATACAAAATCGGCTAAACAATTTTATGCACCAAAATATGTGTCAACCAATGTAAGAAGGGATGTATGAAAGCATTTTTTTTTTTAATTTGAAGTGGTAAACTAAAAAAATGATCCATTTCAAGGAGGGTAAACTGCACCACGTACATACATATATAGATAAGCCCTACAGCACCGTCAGGCCCTACTTGCAAGCCTCCCATCTCGATAAACTAGTTATAAAGCCGTATTAAACGCGCCGACACTCAATTATAACATGAGCAAGGCCCTCTATCTAAACTCGCACAACGCGAGTATGTAATACAAACACCAGCACGTGTTCTTTTTTTCGTTTCCTTCCACCGCCTCCCCGCTACAGGGCGAACGGGCCAACCATCGAAAACACGACAAGACATCAACCACTTAGGGCATTTCCTCCGCTTTCAAGAAGGGGTGTTCCTGAATCGAACCCCGTGTCTATTGTATCTGGGGGTACCTTCTTGTTCTTGTTCTCCGGTTACCGTCGCCGTAGCACGTGAGCTCTTCGGGGCGCGGGAGGGTGGCACATAGGGAATCAGAAAGGTGTGTGTGTGAGTGTATATGCGGTACATATGTGATGCCTGATGCGTTCCGTACATGTCCCCGTAAGCATTTAAGGGGGAGAGTGAAGGTATGCCGGTTCGTGTTTGCGCGCATTTAAATGATGATGCGTATTGAAGAAGGAACGGAAATAGGTTGGGCCCCGAGAGTCTCTTCCCAAATATGCACAAAAGAGAGTCGATGGCGAGCAATGGCGACGACGCCGAATGGTAAGTAAATATTTGACGGACTTGTTTTTCTACATTCGTCTCACCTCGATGACCGTTAATTTCTCGCTATTGTGCTGTTCGAATACAATGACGACAAGATCTAGAACAAGCGAACGGCTGCAAGTCTTTTTTTTTTTGCTTGCAAAACGATGTCAGCGATACGCCACGGCAGAAATCTCTGATTAAAATCTGGAAACCTTAAGGCGTCTCAAAAAGTTTGATTGTCATTGTATTGATCAATAACTTCCTCAGAGAAGATAAAAGATATTTGTTCCTCAAATAAAAACTATGTGAGAATGGAAGTTCAGGCTCAAGGCTTATGTATGTACATATATCAACAAACACGAATATATGTTTTAATCTTTAGACGACAAAGATAAAAGCGTTTTAAAACTGTTTCACTGGAACGTCGTCTACTTAAAAGATGGTCTACTGAAAATCTATCTAATAATTTTCCTATATGTTGTGTGATAATAACAATGATAATAATAGTGTTTATTTTCCACTACATGGCATTACAATATATACATATATAGAAAAAACACAAGGAGTATTTGCCTTTAGGGATGACGTAAAAGTAGCAATGTTTTTTGGGGAATCCAGTAATAAATTTTGAAAATTATTGGAAGTTATTATTTCACATAACAGTGCATGCTTCCTCAGGGTCAACTATTTGAACTTTTTCAGTTAAAGTAAGAAACCGACAAACTGACCATAGAATAAGTATAAGTAAAATATTTTGAGTTATTTAAGTTATTTAAAAAAGCATGTTAGTTAATAATTTCAATTTAGAACTATTAAATTCACAAAGAAAAGACGAGAGCCAAAAAGGGTACATATCAACGGATCACATTTTTAAGAACTACTGAAGCCTAGAGCCGTCGATATGTACCCTTTTTGGCTCTCGTCTTTTCTTTAATGAATTTAATAGTTCTAAATTTAAATTATCAAAAACAACTTTTAAATATCCCGCGCTATCATAAGAGAAAAGAAAACCACCAACCACGTCTACCAACTTATATAAACTAAAAATTTCAATCTCACAAGAAGTAACAGTAACCTCAAAATATTGTCAAAGTTATAATAATAATAACTCAGTACTACAGGCCTTGAAGGGCCTTGGCTAGAGTGCCGGAACACACCGAGCCACTGATGCCCGGTAACATAAACAATAGTTACCCATTTGTCAAAGTTAATCAATGGATAACAGCACAAATCAGTAACATAAAGGTTTGTTAGGAGATAATCATTTGTTAAATCAGTTGTTAACTTAACCACCGCTATTCCGGTAGTTACACATTTGTTAAGATTTACCAAAGCACGAAATGTGCCGAATGTCCAACTAAAGTTGCCGTGCATGATTGCATCAATAGATGGCGGAACATGTGAACTTTAGACGGAAAATCTATTTGACATTTTGACAGAATTTTTATTTTTGATTCAATTTGATCACTGATCAATTAATTTGGAATAAGATAGCAGCAGTAAGTTTAAAATATATACGTACTAGGTAGGTGTAATTTCAACATTTGATTTCTGACAATATTATCCCTAAATTTGACACTATGCATCATAATGAGTAGGGAAATGCAGGATACCGTGAGAAGAGCCAGAAATTTTACGGTACAAGAGAAACATACATTGTTAGCGATCATTGAAAATTATAAAGGAGTAGTTGAAAATAAAAAAAAAAACGGATGGAGTATCTATTAAACAAAAAAAAACGAAGTATGAGCAGAAATTACATCTGAATTTAATTGTCATAGTACTACTGGGTTAAGGATGAAAGAGCAGTTATTTACATTATACAACTTTATGAAAAAGAACAATCAACACGACCAAATCATTATTTTATTTGCCTTTTTTTTCTTATATTTTCATGATTATTCTCTGAATAGTCGTGGTCTATGACGTCTGTCATATATGTTGTCTAGTATATCGAATAGTTCTTCATTGGAGGACGATGATTAATCATTCCATATATCCGTTTTGGTTATAATCTTTATAACAAACTTGACATAGGCCAGAAGCAAAACCTCAATTACTGAATTTCTAGGTGAAAACGTCAAAGTTTCAAGTTGGCCCTCTATCGGAACCAAACTGAACTATCAATTTTAGCAAATTTACAGTTAACTAGTTTACAACAGCCATTAATCAGTTGTTAACTAATTACTCGACATTTAACAAATGGTTAAGTTTATGTTACTCAACTTTTACTTAACAATTTGTTAGTGCTAACAAATGATTAACTAATCATTTGGTTACACACGCTTTATGTTACCGGGCATGAGAAGTGTTGTCCGAATGGTGACCCAACCAACAACCGGTACCGCATATTGCTGCTTGACTTTCAAGATTGGCAATGATGCACCCTTCCTTCTCAGCCGTACTGCCGGCACTTGTCAAAGTTATACATTCATTTATACAAAAATTTAAACAATGCTTTGACCAGATACCTCGTTTATCGGTTTACACAGACGCCAGAGTACCTACCTCCAAATGGAATTTCCGTGTAGTGACAATTCAAATCAAACTCGGATGTTCGTAGTGAGAAGTTTAGAACGCGAGGACAACACCGGTATCATAAAAATCCAAGGAAACAGACCTCCTTCGTAGCATTCAAGATGTATGATCACATTCGAAACAGCAAACACATGTATGATTCCATGTAGAACATGAACTCAGGTACTTATCGTAAACAGTAAATTTCTTATAATGTCGAATAATCTTGACGTTTCTTCTGTATATTTTCAGATCGAAGGTAATTACATGAATTTACATAGCATATCCCCTTCAATACCAGATATACCACAAAAATATGATTTAATTCATTACACTTGATGAAAAATTAATAGCTTTTTTCGAAGATTTTTTTTATCAACAACCTTCTGTAACCAGGGATTTTCATTCATTTTCTTTCAACGAATTACATTGAGTGACTACCCCATTCAAGTAAAGTGAAAACCTAGGATACCAGGATACCGTACAGTTGCCAGACGATAAATTATATTCATTTTCCATGATTACTAAAGCGATCTAATCCAAATTATACTGGACTTACAAACAGGTGCGTACATAAAATAACAATTACATCTAACATGGTTGGTAGTTTTCCTCTTATGAAACACCGCAGTATATATATATATATAGAGAGAGAAGCAAATAGAAAAGAAGAAACATGGTACATTGCAGTGAAAAACCAAAAAGCTGCAGTCAAAACACAGAGCGGTTTTGATCTTTCTTGTAGCGTCTGTTAATAATAAACAGAAATAAAGATAACAATTAAACCTAAATTATATCATTTAATTATTAATTTTCTATAAATGAAAAGAAAAAAATTGAACAAAGCAACTGCATTCCCAACAAGGCAACTGACAGTGAGTAGCACTGTGAGTAGGGTTTTCGGTGGTATTTCTTCGAAATGGCAAAAAAACACAAATCTAGGACTTTCAGAATTACAAGACCTACAAATATGAGTAGTAGTATCGCAATGGTAGATACTATGCTCAGGTTGCCATACTATAAGTGGGACAACAAACAAATTGCTGAACATCTGAATCTAAAAAAATCCTAAAGAATATACTGGACACGGCTTAAGACGATCTGCAGCGTCTATATCAGTCGAGGCCGGAGGTTATTTGCTTTCCCTAAAAAGACATGGAAGTTGGCGTCCCTCGACGATAGCCGAAGGCTATATCCCAGAATCGGTAAACAGAAAAATTAAAATTTCACGTAAATTGTTCAAGCATTGTTTGTAGAAAACACAATGTCAACACTAGAAAAGATTGTAATTGGGGAAAACCAAGAAATAAACACTAATGTAGTACCTTCAATTTCAACAATTACACAACATTCTACAAAGGGATTGCACATTTACAATAATACAAATTGTAATATAAATATTTCATTTAGTAAAAATTAAAGATATAGGTAAATATGTAGGTATTTATTGGTTCATGCTTAAAAATAAAGAATTGTCGTGCGCGCACGTGAAAAGCCTATTTTTGGACTCCCAATGAAATACAATATTCGACTGGCAAATGACGTAATATGACGTATAGAGAATGCAACTTCCTAAGCGGCTTAGAAAAAAATTGATTTTCGATATTTGTTGAGGAAAAAAAGGAAGGTGTTTTATTATGGTTGTTTATTGTTTCAGAATGGTTTAAGTATTTTTTTTCCATGGGCGGGTGTAAATCCGAAGAAGGCAACTTGGCCAGAAAGACCTATTTTGCCCCCATGCCAATTTTAGCCTTCTCAGTCAGGTTGCACTATATCAGAGAAGATCGCAATCTTGGGTGACAGTTAGCTTACCAACTCATGATTCGTCCAACCGATCGACTCCAAAGTGCGTCTGCCTCTCCCCATCCATTGCCGGGCAGTTGACAAAAGGGTGAGCAGCAGTTTCCTCCGTACTCTCACACTTTCTGCCCAGGGGAGAGTTCACTAGCCCCATACGGTACATTATGTTTATTTAATGCGTAGTGCCCAGTTAAGTTTCCTGTGAGTAATCTCAACCTGTCCCTGCTCATAAAGACTGCCTTCCGGAGATTTTCCTCATTCACTGATAAAGCACTAGAAGTTTTCCGTGTCTTGGGTCGGCGAGTCTATTCTAAAAAGAGCAGTACCTAGCAGCAAGTTGGGACCTAACAAACGTTTTGATGCTGCAATATGAGCTACCACACCTAGGAATGACGTCCCCTGTTAACGTGTCAGCTATTTCATTATCTCTGATCCCAGAGTGACCTGGCACCCATCTCAATGTAACATTTAGATGTTCTGCCAGCTATTTAAGTTTTCTGTGGCCCCCCAGAACCACCTCGGAGTTAAATCTGACAGCTTGCAAAGCTTTGAGGACAGCCTGGCTGTCGGAGATTATTTGTACCCTTCCATTCTTATCATTCTTGCACAGGCAGTTTGAGAGGGTCTCAGCACGAATCTAAATGGCAATAATTTCGGCCTGAAAAATAATGGGGTTAGGCTCCTAGGCTAAAAGCTACGCCGTCCCGCTCTCCGTCCCTCCAGATGCCAATGAGCGTGTCGTTACGGGTTTTCTAGGCATCCACAAACCAGTGGGATAGACCCCGATTTGGTTTGCGGATTTATGCTATTGCAGTTCCCCTGCTGGAGATATTTACGCTGTATCCTCTAGAAAAGCTGAAAACGAGCGGGATCTTAGAGTAGTATTGTTCATTCGATGTAGTTGAAGGTGCTAGTGTAGTCTTCAACTATACCGAAGCCCTTGCATCCACTACATTTTGCTCTGTAAGCCCCTAAGGTTGGTTCAGACCACAACACCAACTGCAGTGGGGGAAGCCCAAGAATGGTCTCCATTGCAGGTGTCGGCGTCGAGGACATGGCACCCGTGCTGCCCAAACAGACAACGATTTAAGTATGAAAATCTTATGCATTCTATTTTACCCAGTTTAGAATGAATTACTGCAAAAAATGTATATAATCTTTGATCTATGTAAGTTAGAAGGCATATAATCAGAATTCTGTAAATGTGGAAGTCGACCAATGATAACCCTTAATGTAATTCCCTATTTCATTCTATCAACTTTGCACTACCTGCAAGTTAACTTTAACTGGCAGTTAAGGATGTAGTTTTAACAGGAAATAGATAAACTAGTTTTTTTAAACGTGTCTTGATAAATGAAGAGCCATTTGAAATGTAAATAAAAGAATAGGACAAAGTCTTACAGCAAAGGAACGAAAAGATGGTATAAATAATGCGAGTAATATTAATCAGTGCATCGCATTTTATGTTAAATAATTGCTATATGTAATTTAATCTTATTCTGGGATTAGTTTTAGCCTGCAATATTTTCTCAACCGATATAATGTATAAAAAAACAGGAACTACACTAGCTCAAACAAGTATTATAAGTCAATTTAGCATCCAATATATTCGTGTATACATGTAAGAGATTCTGCACTTCCAGGAAGACGGTTTTTTTCCTCTGTTTTCTTTCTCTACGTTCGTTCTCATTCAGTATTTTGTATCCATCTTAGATATTAAGGACAGTTATATACAGTTAGACTACGTTAGATACTCATTAGCGATTCAAATCGGACGAATCCCCAGACGCTTATACAACTAATAAAATAATGGAAACTGGATTGACCATCCGGTCATTTTACCTATGCGATGATATATCGTCCTCTTTTTACACGTCCGAACTCCTTTCTCGCATCACTTTAGCATCTCCTACGTTTCTTGATGGGAGAGAGCGCGCAGCGTCTCACAAAACGAGAACGGGAGAGGAAGTCTGAATTACAATTTCCTCGATCGGTCCAGCGATCGCCGCATCGCGCACTGTTAATTAGACTGCGCGTTCCGTTTTGCTCCCTTTTTAGTCTTACGTCCTCGTCTTCGCCTCTGCTCCATTCATTCATTGATGAATCGGACGACCGGAGGCGAATTAAAACAAATGATTTACGCCGCGTTCGCTTTACTATTACTACTACTATATGTAGTTACCTTTTCCGTTTCCTTTTGTTTTTGTGTGTATTCGATATATCCTTTTTTATATCGTCGTTTTCCGCTCGACAGGAAGGAAATGCACGATCTATTTTTTTTGTGTTTACGTTCACGATATCCGAAAAATCGGATTTCGTTTGTGGATATGTCAATTGCAAGACGCTAACGTCATCGTAAATTACAAATAGTGCAAGACATCGCAGCTTTAATTTTGTATTAAATAACACAGCGATTACAAAAACTTTGAATGGATTGTCGTTTAGCTCTATTTCAGCATATTGCCGGAAATAACTTGGAACAATCTTTTATTTCAGTTTTCTTTGTGATTAACTTAATTGCTGCTGAAACTTATACATCATTATATCTAATATGCGGTTATTATATACATCAAAACGTTTATAAGAAGCAATATCATACTTCTAAAAGCATTTTGCGACAGGATGTTGTTTGCAAAATCATTCGATTTCCAATACATACATTCTTCCTGCGTGATTCTGAAATTGCATATAAATTATGTGCATATTTACTCAGGTCCCTTACAAAAACTCCTGATATTTCCTTAATAAGTTCCAAATTAATGACTTTAGCATCAATGATGAGGATATAAAAGGAAGGCAGACTTCAATAGCTAACGAACTGGCTATTGCTATCTGCTTATTATGGAATACCAAGAACTTCTTAATGAATTTGTGGAAAACTTTTTAAAATTCCATGTCATAACCAAGATCAAACAGTTTTAAATCTACAAAAGAAGAAATAATACTGCTTTCTGAGGGTGAAATATTTAAATAGAAACTCTATATCTTAGTCTACATAATAAATATTATATATTGTCATTAACATAATGTTGGTTGACATTTAAAATGGTAGTTATTTAATGCTAATCATATAAAATAATTACTTGAATTAAATAAAAAAAAATGCAAAAATATACATAAAAAACACGTTAACCAAAATATACCTTCACAACGCGGGAACGACTTAAAATTTATAATTAATAAATTCATCAAATGAGTAGAATGCTTGCCCTAGCAATACAGGCTTCAACATACTAGAGAAGTTCATAAAATGCCAACAAAAGCGGCTTATGCTTTGCCCGCAAATATGTTAAAATACAAGAAGCTACCATAAAAGAAGGAAGTTTATGAAGAAAGAGACACTATGTAATGAAGAGCAAGATTCATACATATTATTGCAGATACGGGCATTATAAAAATGCATGCCCAACTGGTAAGTATAATTATTTTCTATGTTTATGCACAATATTGGAGCCACTTGTAATTTAGTTAAATAGCCAACTTTAGCTAAATATTTTCGTATTTTGCCATTATCATTACAAAGTATCTGATATTGGTTTAAGCGTGTAAAAATTATCCTGAGCACTATTTATAACTGCTTAAGCGATTTTGAAAGAATAGTGAAAGTGGTAATATAGCAAAATATGAAAAGAAAGAATTGTCATTGACGTACTTTTTGAATTTTCTAAAAAAAAAAAAAAAACTATACACTACAAATATATTTCCGTATAACCTATAGTTACATTTTTTCAAACTTTTTCATTCAAATGCTTTCTATTTTGAAATAAAACAAATTATGGTCGCTTATAAATCATCGATAATAATTAATAACTACTAACTTACTAAAAACAATAATACATAATAATAGACATAATACATCATTTGAAACGGTTGTCTTATATATACACATATATCCAAAACGTCTATGTCACTTTTCGAAGGTTCATGTTTAATTACAGATCTAATAAATCTTGATATGAATAAAATTACATATTCGTTTCTACGAAATGATATTGTTTAATATAGTACCCTATAAATGCGCAGTCTAATGTAACTGATCGTACGTGCGATAAGCCACAGAGTGCCCAACGGCAAATTATATACATTTCACGTTAAATAAATTAATAAATCAAAATATAAATCTTTTCTGAGGATATAGTAGTATAAGAATAAATTACATTTTATTAAAAAATATATAAAATGTAAATGAACTCATTAGTAAATTATCTAATGCATCTGATAGTTTTTTAGTATTTGATGTTGAATATTTATTTTTTAATTATTGTTATTATTACTTTGAATTTGTTATAGACCATCGGTTTCTACGTAAAAAAGTCTTTTTTGTGGAAAATAATTAAAAAAATGGGGGTAAAGGGTACTCCTTCCGCCATTATTAAATTCTTGCAAAAACAGGTTACGCCGTCTTTTGAGCCATTTAATTTGCTGCGAATTACGTTCAAAAAATTTTTGGTATCTGTTATAATTTCGGAGATATAAATGCGCAGTCTAATGTAACTGATCGTACGTGCGATAAGCCACAGAGTGCCCAACGGCAAATTATATACATTTCACGTTAAATAAATTAATAAATCAAAATATAAATCTTTTCTGAGGATATAGTAGTATAAGAACAAATTACATTTTATTAAAAAATATATAAAATGTAAATGAACTCATTAGTAAATTATCTAATGCATCTGATAGTTTTTTAGTATTTGATGTTGAATATTTATTTTTTAATTATTGTTATTATTACTTTGAATTTGTTATAGACCATCGGTTTCTACGTAAAAGAGTCTTTTTTGTGGAAAATAATTAAAAAAATGGGGGTAAAGGGTACTCCCTCCGCCATTATTAAATTCTTGCAAAAACAGGTTACGCCGTCTTTTGAGCCATTTAATTTGCTGCGAATTACGTTCAAAAAATTTTTGGTATCTGTTATAATTTCGGAGATATTCCTAAAAATTGAAAAATCGCGCAAATTTTAGAGGGGGTGATTGGGCTAAAAAAAATTGCATGGTGATGATATTCTTTCAGTCTATAGGGTTTCATGGAAATCAAAAGTTGGCAATGCCGGTGCTTTTTTAGATGTCTAAGCTCATAAATCAATTTTTACATAGAAGAGTTGACCTACTCTATAATACTCTATATTATATGGTTATACCATTTTGAGTTAGTAAGACAACTTTATACCAAAGGTTTTAATGCGTGGTATATTTCCAATTGCAGTCTTTTTGACGTAAACATCGAATTGAAGGGAGACATTTGCCAGATTTGCGCTAAAAGAATGTATTTTGTCTTATTGTTAGATTGCATCCTCGGTGACATTAGAAGTGTTGCACCCAGAAGGAATAATTTGTTCAACTTAATTTTTTGGAATAAGCATGAGTATATTTAAAGCAAGCTACGGTAAGAATGTAAACTTTTTATCTTTGATAATTTTTTTCGAAAAAAAATATACCTATCTTAGTTTCTTGTGAAGAAACTTGTTTATGAGAGCTGACTAGTACAGAAATGTTTAGTTATTGCGCGTGCGTCTACGAGTGTTAAGCATATCAAAATGCCGACTGTTCGAAGACGTCAAAATTATCAACGTGTTAGTGTTATGTTGGTTTGTCCTATCGCGAAATTGCCCGCTGTGTTAATTATACTCCAATGACAGCAATGCGTGTATGTCGTGTGTGGGCAGAAGAAGGTAGAGGAACACGAAAAAGACCTACTGGTCAACCGAAGCGTACCACAGAGCGTCAAGATAGGCACTTCAGACAACTACCTCTACGAGACCCTTCTGCTACTACGTGTCAAATCGCTGATCAATGGTTTAGAGAAGAAGGAAAACCTGTTACTATGCGTACACTATATCGCGCATTCAACTCTTTGGACTTTTTTCATAGCGCCCACGATTAGTGCTTCCTTTGACTGCGAACCACAGCAGTTATCGCTTGAACTGGTGCAGAGAACGGGAGCACTGGGAGGCAGAATGGCATAATGTCGTCTTCAGCGATGAATCGCGATATTGGACTATGGACTTCCTCCAAGCAGGCGTTAATGTGTTGCCATGGCCACCCCGTTCACCAAATTTAAACCCCGTTGAACATGTGTGGGATATCATGGGGAGGAGACCAATCATTTTGCATCATCCTACACAGACTCTGAAACAGTTAATCCACGAAGTTCATGTTGCTTGGAACAAGGTGCTACAAGCAGATATCGACCATCTCATTTTGTCGATGCCTAGACGTGTACAGCCAACGCTACGGGGTCGCCAAACACATTATTAATTTTCTTTCGTATTACATTTTATAACATTTCTTGCAAATGTTATCGCTTCATTTTTTTATGTAAAACTATCACACTGCCAAAAAATCAAGTTGTACCAATTATTCCTTCAAGATGTAACACTTCTAATTTAATATGGATAGCATGGAGTTGGTTTCATCCTGGATCATAGCCAGATATTAATTAAATTGAAATCCCCCAAGAAAAAAAAAACAATGTCACTAATGAACAGTGAGTAAACCATCGGAGAGAGTACAACGCCCTAACGCAAACCTATCCACACCAGTAGTAGTTGAATGGAATATTTATTTTCTTCAACCTTCCGTTGTCGTTATTTCTACAAATTCTGTCCAAATCTGTTTGATAAATAGGAGCAAAACCAATCAAGTCTAATAGCTCTAATCCTTATCAATTCTAGTTTGTAAATGAAGAAATTATAATTGACGCAGTCAAAAGCCCTGCTTACATCGCAAAACGCCTTAGCAGACACTTGTTCTCCACATCAGCAGTAAAAGCATTTGAAAAATTTAAAACGGCTGCAATTGTTGATTTTTTTTTATTACAGATGTAGGGATTTTGTCTCTATCATTTTATTTAAATTGTTTAAGGGTTCAGTGGTAGGCCAGAGAGCAAGTGTTCTTCACTGCTCATCTGATCTGTTTCCCATGGGTTGAATTACAACTATATTTGGATCGTATACTGATGTATATTTCTTTATAATTGACACAAAGTTATTCATTTATATAT
This sequence comes from Protaetia brevitarsis, assembly GCA_004143645.1. Taxonomy (NCBI): domain Eukaryota; kingdom Metazoa; phylum Arthropoda; class Insecta; order Coleoptera; family Scarabaeidae; genus Protaetia; species Protaetia brevitarsis. The sequence continues at coordinate 2,120,873 of RXPK01000014.1, read as the reverse complement.
GGATATTATAGACTCTTTTTTTCAATTTTACACCATGTCTTTACTGTAAATAACAAGTTTGCTAAAATGGAGAGTCATTAACATGCTAATTTATTCGCTATAAACGGATAAGAGCAATCGGAAACACTTCAAACTATGTAAGTGCGCAAAAACACGTACATAACGCTAAATGGAAAATAAGCAACAGTTACCAACCTTTAAACACTATCGCCATTACAGGAAAAATTATTCAAACTCCTTGGCCGATGAATCATGGAACGGAACAGTACAGAAAACCTTCTTTCAAGCACACACCTTCCGACTAAGTGTATTATTTAATTGCGCTTAACCTTTCGTAGAAGTTTTTATTTCGCAGCACCAATCGCGGCAAAGGAAGCGTTTAAACTAAACGTTACTGGCACTAAACGATCAAAGTCACTAAAATGGTGCCAAAACTGAGAAAATAACGATCTAAAATGCGTACGCACGTAAATGATGGGGTACCACCGTTGCTGCTTCTTCGCCGTGTTGATACACACTCTTGGCAATAGGTAGAGAGCGAAAACATATTGTTGGAAACGAAGCATATCAAAGACAGAAAACGAAACACTCATTGCTGTAAATTTGTGCAATACCGTTTTTATTTTTTTTACGTTCTTATCTGACTTTCACTATCAGAACCGTCGGCATCATCCTTGCTGGTCGAGAGAGCCTCTGCCAGGTTTCTTTCTTCTGCAGCTTGTGAAAAAAACGAAAACAAAGAACAAGTACAATAATAATAATAATAATAAAAATGAAATGAGAGAGAAGGACGCAACGTAGAATATTCGGTCTGTTAATTACACCTACCGCTCATGTTTTTATAATTTGTTTTTGTTTTGCGTGGAAACGTTCAACTCGATGATGGAGGTTAGATCAGGAAAACGGTTGGCCAACGTTTTGTGCATGCGGTCTTTTTAACGCTATGCGTAACATTTGCGTCACCTCTTTTATTATTAATTCGCATAAAGTTAAAGTCAAGGTTGCCATGGTCTCGATAACAATTGAACTAGATTAAGAGAAATTTTATACGCTTCGATAGTGAGATGTTTTCGTAATAATTGACATTGTTTTTTTGTTTCCCAAGAATTAGAAGGCGACTGAACATCATTTATTTGGGAGTATCGTCACCTTCATTTCTTTCAAGGCACTATATACCACGAAATGCAAACTGGTAATAAAAATAATGGTAAATTTTAGCTTTACAGCTTTGGCCGGAATTTATCTGGTTGTTTAAAAATATAATCGAAAAGCATATTGCAAAGATGTCGACAAAAATCTTCAATACTTGCATTAGAAACAATGGCTTTTATTTGCACAAGAATAAATATATTTGTACATTATATTGTATTTTGTAATTTAATGTAACAACTATAAAAACAATCTTTACGAAAACTAAAGACAAGATACCAATTTTGAACCAAAGTGATGTGGTATATAATATTCCTTGTCGAGGACAGAAGTGTCCTTCGCAGTGAAACTGCTAACCGCTATCCAGAGACAGGCATTGCTGGGTATCACTGGTGCAATTAACAGCACAGGGGAGGCGGTCCCCTGGAGACCATTGTGGGCCTTCCCTCGCTGGAGCTTTATGTGAGAGCGGAGGCAATGAATGCGATCCTTAGACTGAAAGCTAACAACCTGTGGCATCCCAACTTCAGGGTGGGAGGGCACACTTATACCACGGGCACGATGCTGGAATGCCCACGGACAGTATAGCACCCGAAATTATCTTCACTGAAAAGGTGAAAATCTCCATACCGAGCAGAGACCAGGCACGCAATGAGATCACTGCTAATGATAACTGGTTCACGGACGGTTCCAAATCCAGCCAGGGCACAGGAGCCCGGTATTTGTGGGCCCAGTCCGAATCAAAGGATATCCATAAGCCTGGGGAAACATACAACGGCCTTCCAGGCAGAGGTATCCGCCCTTGCAGCCTGTGCAGAAATAATTATAAAAGCGGGCTACATGAGGAGGAAAATTAATATAATGACTGGCAGCCAGGCTGTCATCAAGGCAGTCTCGAACCCCGTAAGTAGGTCAAAACTAGTTAGAGACTGCAAACAATCCCCCAATGCACTGGCACGAGGCTACACGGTGTCTCTGATTTAGGAGCTGTTTAAGCTGGTCCAGGAGCTATTTAAGATGTTCTAGGAGTTGTTTAATTTGTTTCAGGAACTGTTTAACCTATTCCAGTTGTTCTTAGATCTATTAAGGCTCTCTCTCTAGCAATGCTCTGTCAGGTGAAGCGTGTCTGATAAGTAGCGCTACGAAAGCGATATCCGAAAAAAGCCGGATGTAAAGCAAACTTAGACTCCCAATGCAAACGTTATGGGATTTTGCCCCACAATAACTATTCTACTTTTGGTGATTGCAGTAAGAAGAATAAGTCAGTCTTGTGGAATGCCGAAGTGCCGGGTATAATTATTATCATCCACCATTTTTAAAGGACATTGGGAATTTTTATAAGAAACGACTCTCCTCTATGTATTAATCGATTGTTTGTATCATCAGTTTGTTGGTAAAATATAGAGCTGTATTCATCAATTACTATTACTTAATATACGTAAATATACTAAAAGTATATTTACATGTGTGTGAACCGTATACATATCTAATTATATCGCAGTTTAGATATATATTTCCAGTAAAATATTTCAAGCTCTACCCTTTAATGCAAAACAGTAGAAATATAGAAGCATTTTTTATATAGGCATATCCCCATATACAGGTATCGAAAAGTATCATTTTGAATACGGTTTGCACATAAACCATTAGGATTCTAGTAACATGTTGTCAAATCGTAGTCATCATTTTTACCGGAATCGGGCGACGCGTCATCCCCCTTAACAACGGTCAACTTGGCCACGTTCGGCATCCAACAGTCCGCTCTCACGGAGGAAACATCATTTCAGAGATTGCTGCTTGGGACGCTTTTACGGATAATAATTGTGCCCTATTTATGTTACATACTACAGTGCATATTTTGTAAATATTTATAATCTACAGAACTAAGTGCTACATATTCTTTTCCACACTAGGAGTTGTGTAATAAACATACCAATATAGGAAGATATATTTGGATTTTATAAATGTTACATAGATATTCAACTAAATAAACTTATGATAACAATAAATAAAGAAAGAATCCCAGCGAAAGAAGAAGTACCGAGCCTATAATCAATCGAGATTGCAGTTTTAAACTACGCGGTGGGATATTTGAATTCCCCATCATTGTGATGATATCTCCGCCCGCTGGTAAAGTTAAAATGTGGATGCCGTCGCGAGCTAAGTGACACTCCAAGTGCCACCTGCAATTAGAGATACCCCGACGAAGTAGCCGTTTTCGAGGCGATCACCGGACATAACCGCCACGTACGCCAACAGAGGATCAACTCGCCGAGACAACGCCCAGTGCAAAGAACCAACAGAAACCGCAAGTTTACCGCCTAGGTATATTATTTCTTTGTTTGTTATTAGTTTTCACTTCAAAACCATATTTCTCTTTGTCCGTTGTTTAGATTTCAATAATTTTAATAACTAAATAACGTTTCAAGGGGGCCCCATTTACCTTATCTTTTATTATTGCTTTGTTCATTTTTTCATTATTAAGGAATATATTTTATGAGTCATTACGTTGTAAATTGTTTAAAAAAAAAAACTGTTGTTAAAGTGAAACCAATATCTTTCATTCATATCAGGTAGTCACTGTGTTTGTCCTATACAAAATAAAACTATTACTAATAATACTGCTTTTTATTTAAATTTATATTAAATATTCACTAAACTTCCTCGTTTCCTGCACTACCTATAGTTGAACAACAAATTTAAGGTAAGTATATTGTATATTTATAGCAAATAAGGTATTTAGTGAACGTACATTAACGCTACTCTTTCCTTGTCACAAGCAATCCAAACAGCTTGTATTAATTATGAAGGTGTGATAGCTGTTATAGAATAGTTCACTCACAGCAATACACCTACTACTTGACAAGGGCAAATCTTTGCTTACCGCAACTACATATATTCTTTGGTTCAACTACTTCAGTTTAATTATCATAAGTAACTTCATAAGTTGCCGGTATGAAGCAGACCGTAAGTAACTTAGATTGTTGTGAGTATCAGTGTTTAGGATCTCTTTTTTACTAGTGCTAAGTAATCTATGCTTTTGTCCCCTATCCAGCTGAACTTTTTACTTACGATAATTGTATTTTTATTTATGATTATTAAATTTTTTTCTCAGTGAATCAAAACTATACCGCTGAATGTTAAAGGAAATAGAGATTCTTATAAGAAAATTAAATACAAATTATTCATATGAAACTTAAGTTTTCATAATTAACTAAAACATTTAATTTAATTTTAATTTAGTAAATACTTGAACATTTTTTTACCTACCACTACCCGCTAATATAGTCCTCTTGTTCATGCAAAAGTGTTTTAGTAGTTATTCTGGGCATAAATATTTTTTTTTGCGAAAGTCATTAAAGGTATGCGCTCGTTCATAAAGTGATAAAAAAATTAAGAGTGTCAAATCGGAAGATCGAGGAGGTAATGCTATTGCGCTTCTGGTGCTTATACGCTAATCTCCAAAAGTTTTTTTGTAAAAACATCGTGTGGCTTTTCCTGTGTTAGCAGGAAAGTTATTTTTGATTACGATTGTTTTTTGACAATTGGTGACACAACACGTGGATTGACACTTGCGTATAGTATTTAAAACTGTTGCTATAGTTGAGATTGCCCTATTTTGACAAGCAGATGTAAGTAGTTGGCCAACTACTTCTTGCGCATTGCTGCCCGAGTGGTGTCATTTAATTATTTTTCTCTTTTTCTTCACAAAGAATTTATAATAAAGAACTAAAAAAAAAAGAAACAAAATGAAATAACTAGGAAGGTTATACCAATTTTAAATGAAAAAGAAATAAATAAAAGGCCCAGGTGAAAAAAAATAACTGATAGCAGCGGAGATCAGCATTTATCAATGCGTGCCAGATTAGTACTGCCGCTTGCAGTTTGTTATCAAAACTGCGTGCAGGAGCTAAGACGGGCGATAGGTGTAGTTTCCAGTCCTCATTGCAATATGTTTGGCAACTAATGCCTTTAGTTTATTCCCTATTTATGAATATTCACGGGCTTATATGGTATAAGAAAAACTGCTAACCGAAAAGTAACTGTACAGCTTTACACATCACTAATACTAATTATTAATACAACTAGTAAACACAATTAGATAATTACTGTATATCATCTGCAACGATAAAAAAAGATAATTCTCAATTCTGTCATTACCAGAAACCACAACATAAATTGAAAACATCGCAAAAAAGAACCGATCTGCATTTTTTTTAATGGTATTTCTTGGTTTCCCAACAAACCACAAAATGTAAATGTTTGATCTCGTTAAACAAACTATTCGCGCCCAATGTTCGATTGTTGTGGCGATTATTCATTAGCCGGCTGCACGTTTCGACCAATATCTCCTCCGCTCTCTAAAACTAAACTAACGAGACAAAAATTCCGCCACTCATAAATTACTATTAAAACCGCTTTTACTGCGACCGATAGGATTAGAACATGTGCAACGCGTTCTTCGTGTATGAATTATGTGGCGTCTTGCGCGTAATTTATCTCTAATAAGTGGCGCCGTAATAGTTGGGTTTTATACAAACAAGCGCGAAAAAAAAAACCATCGACGCTTTAAAGAATTTTGCAATGAGGTAAATTTACAAACGTAGTTTGCCAACGCCTCCTTGGCTGTGGTGTTTTGTAACGCCTCCTCGTTTAAGCTTGCGTTAAATTCGAACATTAGCTTTGTTTACTTTTTTTTCTTTTTTTTTACAAAATCCATACATATTAATTCAAGTAAAATCATTAAGATATTCATCGTTCGGAATGTTGTACGGTGCGGTACATCATTAGCTTGCGTCAGACATCATACAAAACACAAAACATCGTCAACAACAACAGTAATAATAAATAAAAACGAACGCGAAACGAATGGTGGAACAACGGAGTACGAGCTTACAGCACTGTCCGCACGACGGTTGGTCTCTCGGGTCGTCACAGTGATGAGCAGCGAGAACACGCAGTCGCAACCGAAAGTCCGCTATTACTTCATCTAGGTTAATATGCTATGCCTAAAATTATATGGTTTTGTTAACTACTGCTATTATTCTACGTTTTCGTAACGCAACAACAAATGAACGCAGAGATACGAATGCATTTATCACGTAGGAGATGTTGGCAACAATGTAAAACCGTTATTTCTATCTTTATATATTTCTTTCAGCGCTTGTAATTATTTGGAAATTTAACCGAACCGCTAAACAAAAGGTAGTATTTTTATAACCATAATAAAACCAACCATGTAGATATAAAAAAACACTTTATCAGAGATATGGTAATTGTATGTTAATGTAATTTATATATAACATTCTTTTAAAAGCCGCTTCAGTGATAGCGAAATTAAATTGATTTTATTAAAACAAAAAATTACATAAACAACCGCTTTTATGTTTATGTTCTGCATATTTTTAGGCACCTTTGATTATGCAGAAATCATAAACGGAACCACACATAAAAGTACAGTTGTATAGTTTTTGTTAAAACAAAGAAAGTATTGTAGGAAATGCTTATTATGTAAGGGCATAGTGATTATAATCGCTTTGTTTAAACAAAGATTATAAAACGTTGAAAGCGGCCAGAGGCGAGGGTTGCCAACCGTGGTGATTTGTGAACACTTTTTTTGAGTTATATGCGATTGAAATTTTAATTTGACGATTGGCAGATAAATGTGGCGACATTTAAATTCCTTTAGCGAAAATATAGCTACATTCAGGAATTTACCTATAAACTTATTTTTTAGTAGTCATTGCAAATTGTACATTATTAAAAATATTAATTAATAATAATAGTGCATGTATTTGACGAACAATTAATTAAGCGATACATGTGTGTCAATAATATGAACCATTCAAAAAAAAAGCATTTTCTCCTGCAGTATGTTTATCATAAACTTTGAGAAATGAATTTTGTAATCTGCCATTCTTCCATGATCTTGACAATAGATTACGTTTTAGAAAACTAAAACAATTATCTAATTTCCGTCAAGTGGGCAGATTTATTACGAAAAAGATTTTTGTACATATATTTTCTAGAGCACATTTCTCAGCCACAAAAATGCTGGCGAAAGTTGGCTTTTCTTAAAATTTGACTGATTTTACTATCACACTACACTTCACTACACTATTCTAAGTGTCAAGATTCAATACAGTGACAGAAAGAGCATTTAGCGTATAATGAATGCCACAAATTTAGAAATAAAATGCATTTGAGCATGCTTAGTTCTTTGTTACTGCTGAAACTGAAACCGTATTCAGAAAGTAAGTGGTGTTCTAACTAAGGTTTTTATACCGGTTTACCGGTTAACCGGTAAACTGATCAAAAAACGTTCGGTAAATTACAAAAAAATTACCGGTAATTCGGTAAATGAAAAATCCATACCAGAAATTTTTATGTATGCATGAAATATTGTGTTTATAGATATTTAAAGGTCTAAAGGGGCATTAAAAAAAAAAAAAAAAACAACAGGTAAGTGTAAGTAACAATATACCAAATTAATTTTAATTTAAACTTTCTTGATATTGAGAGCCGCTGTAATGCCCTAGAATAGAGAATATAGCAAAGAAACTGATAAAATGTTTTGATTAGAAACGTATAACCTCCATTCCACCGAGTTAGTCAGAAAGAGAAGGAATCAAAAAATCAACAAAAAAGCAAAAAAATTAAAAAAGTCGTGTAGAAATTAAAAGAAGATAAGTCTCAAACGAGATGGATAACAAAATGCAACGCAAAGAAAAGCGAGATTAATGTTCATTTGTTGTTAGGACGGTAGGAAGCAAAACGCCCCACACTCATTTTTTTAATATTTAAAAATAATCAGTTATTATTTCGTTATACACACACACGTTACGCAAAATTTTAGATGGAAACAGTGTTGCCAATTAACAGAAGACATATTTCACTAGATCGGGATTATAATTCCACCAGAAAATCACTAGAATTGGGAAAGGAATTACTTTATAAAGTATTTTAAGAAAAGCAAAAAAATATTATATATATTTATGTAATTAATAGTTTTTCTACTATAAATCCCCTTTTGTTTAATTTTTTATTTATTATAATTCGCACAATGCTCTTTTAAAAACCTATATTACACAAAGAACATTTTATTTTGTTTATTAGGTTTAATACAACACTTATTAGATAGTCGTCAAATATTAATAGTTTACCAGAATATACAGTGGAACCTCGTTAAGTCGGACCCCGTGAACACAGATCAATTTTGACGAATTTTGTTTTTAGAAATGGGCGTTGTATCAAATAATGTTGTCCCCCTTATTGTTTAAAATGAGTTTAAAAATATGATTGTTCGGTTTGTTTTGTGCATGTATTTGTTTATCTATGAAATAAAGTTATTTTTCGGTAGGTACCGTCTTATTTTTATTTTAACCTTGTGTCCGTGTAAGCCAGATTTTCGTTAACCTGAATCAGCTCTAGTCCCAATTGATCCGGGTAAACGAAGTTCCACTGTACAACTATATAACTGTAACCGTATTTCATAAAATCATAATCATATCCTTATTTATTTTATTTTGTACTTTTATTTATTTATTATATACATATGTATATGTAATTTAGTCTTCGTGTTCAATGAATTCACTAGATTTATTACTAAAATTAAAGAAAATCCACTAAACTTTTCACTAGCCACTAGAATATGATTTGTGTACACCAGACGTGCTTTCAATATACCAGATTTAGTGGAAAATTCACTAAGTTGGCAACACTGGATGGAAACATATTTTAAAGCTAAGAAAGCGTCATCTTTTTTGTGCGTTAAAACCGAGATTTAAGTTTCCTTAGTTCTCGTAAACGCATGGATTCATCGGAGTTCCGTATAAACTACTCTTAAAGCGAAATTAGCGATTCTCCATAATTCGGGGACAAAATTATATATATACACACTTACCTTCGAGAAAATTGTTGTTATTGGGGGCGGGAGTGGCCGGCGAAGGCGTGTTATGCGTAGTAGGTGCAGGAGTTGCCGTTAGCATCTTCCTGTCATCGGCAGGCATCATCGGCGGCGGTTGATTGTAATCTAGGTAGGCACCTAGATCCGGCACGCACATGTTTCTCGTACATGTTGGCTGGAACGCCGCCGCTGAGCGCTCTCTCCTTTTCGACATCTGAAAAGGTATCAGGTCTGATTAAAATCGCCCGGGTAATTGGAGTAACGAACGCGAAAAGCTTCAGATACGTATAAACATTTTTTTTTATTTCTCAGAGTTGGGATTTCGTTGTAACACGTTAATTGGAGTGTTTAGTTCGACGCTAACGATGCCGATAATGGTAATTAATGGGTAATACGATAAGAGCAACGTAAATCCAATTATTGGTGCGAATAATAATAATAAAATAATGTAGCATTGTATATAAAATCAGAACATAACATACATATGTACAGCTCCCACCAAAAAAAAAGTTAACGACCTGCACAAAAATGCCTGCATCAAGCGCATTTGGGACGAACTGTAGCTTTTACTACGGCCATTTAATAATAGAATACAATATAGTGCTTTATTGAATACCTATAGTAAAAGCTACAGTTCGTCCTAAGTGGACTTACTGCCGATGTGTTCGTGCAGGTCGTTAACTTTTTTTTGGTAGGAGCTGTACATACGTACGTAATATTTGTAGATTGTATTGTTAAAATAGGCAACTAGTAGTTTATTTTAAAAGAATATATAAACGTAAATAACATCTATTTCACGATAATGTGGAGATATTCTACTGGTTTTAATTAACTTCCTTCAACATTAGTTCTGATGGGCTGCAAATAAATGAAACCAGTGTAGATACTAAGAAGCAGACATAATCGCAAATAAGAAATTCTGTCATTGTTAATTGAATTCCCTGCGCCAATGGTTAACAATTCTCCATACACCAGTTCGCGATAATGCTTTATTTAATAGCAGATGCAAGGAGCGATGTTAATTCAATACTGGCAGATTGTTACAAATTACGTTTGAGCTATCAACTTATAGGATCTGTATGTAATGAGAAGTGTTTCAAGTTTTCGATTTAGTGGAAGCTGTACATTGTGTGTGGTGTGGTAATTACCCACTTCAAGTGCAGTTATTACAGTTACATTACTAGTAAATAGATGAACATAATCAATTTTGTATTTATGATGGTTTTTTATTGCTTTCTACTTGTGTATTAGTTAATACATGGTAAGCAAATAAAGGAAGAAAAGAGTCCTTATCCGTTATAGTTACATGTTTACTTTATTTGTGAAAAGCTAAATAATTACAAATCATCAACTCTGATATCAATATCTAACAATAATCAGTCAACATTTCACTGTTCCAATTGCCCTAATAATGTTATTCAAAAACAGAAATGTCTTGATGAAATGTCTCGCTCTGTCCATCGCTGACGTAGTCGAGATTCGGAGGAAAGAAATCCAGGTGCGAATGTAAAAAATGTATTTTAAGGCTCATGTTACAGCCCAGTTCATGGTAACTTCTAAAAAGTGTTTCAACAATTGCTATGTAATTGTCAAATTTTCCGTTTAAAGCATTCCAAGCACTACGTTCCAAGTCATCTAAAGTCTCTTCAAATTGTGCAGCTTGTTGTAGACGTTTAATCTGGGGTCCTACAAAAATTTCCTCTTTAAGTTTTGCATTTAGAATATTGGGAAATTTGTGTTGAAGGTATCGGAATCCACAACCATCCTTATCCATTGCTTTGACGAAATTCTTCATGGAACCTAATTTGATATGCAATGGCGGTAGAAATATCTTATAAGGTTTCGCTAGTGCCTTTCATTCATTCATTTATTCATTAAGTTCGGGTGGGCACCTAAAGTCCGGATACTTGAGCTAGGAGCTCATTGCGCCATCCCTATTAAGTCTCCTATTTCCACTCAAGCAGCTTGGTGGTATCTATAAAGCCCACTATCTTGCCCAGTGGGAATTTGAAAACCTTCGAGGGCTTCAATAGATCTCCCCGAAATATTTCTGCCTGAGTACCTTCAATTCCTCACATATGCAGATTACATGTAAACTCGTTTCTTCCCCTATTAGCGTTTTGGAGTGGAGTTGACCTTCACTCGACCTCCATTTCTTTGTACTTTCTTTATCTAACCAGGTCCAGATCTCCCTTCTTGCAGAATCCTTAGTAATCCCACATACGGGTTCTGGACCCATGAAGTGTCATGTTGGTAAAAGCAACCAACTTTGTTTTTTGTAGATGTCTGTCCTTGTGAAAGCCACCATTCCTCCACCATTCGCAGTGCATTACGTATGATGCCCGCCACCACGCCCGGGAACTATCATCAGCGTACCCCTGCGTCCATACTCCTTTGTCGTTTAATGACTTCATGAGATCAACTGCGACCAAGCTCCACACCGGTGGTGACAGTACCTCCCCCTTGAGGACACCCTGTAGTGGTCCTCATGGCGATTTATTTTTGCTAGCATCTGGGCATAGACCACTCTGCCTCTTAGCATGCAGTCAGCCCATCCGCTAGTCGGGTGTCCAATGTTCCGGTCCATTAAAGATCGGTTGATCGAGGGCGTTGATGTGTTATCAAAAGCACCCTCTATGCCTAGATCACTAGTGCCTTATGAAGTATATTCTTTTGTCCAGGAATATACTGAGCCTTGACTGGCCAATCTTTAACAACGTAGTGGGAATTTCTCGATCGGCTGTCCCACCTACAAAAGGAAACAGCAGTGTTTTGTGTACCCCAGTTGAATACCGAGTAGAATTGCTACAACTTCGAGGTCAGCGTTAATATGCCATACACTTTGTAATTAATTTCGTTGAAAATACGAGTCATATTTTCATATAGACTGCGTGGCCAACGGGGATGGATGGATAAACGTTTCTTATGTGAAGAGTTATGTGAGTCTTTCAAACTCAATTTCGAAGCATCAATAAAAAGACGCCATTCATCTGGGTTATGTTGATGGCCTGCTGCCAGCATCAAATCATCGATATTATTGTAGAATGAAAGACCTTCTTCGGTTGAAAAATACTGTGACAGTTCTTTTTGGCGATTACGATACACTGAAATATGTGTGCTTAGAGCTAAAAGCTTCCAACCTTGAAGTCTAGATCCTAGTATTTCGGCATGAGTTTTTGACAAATTCAGATCCCGAATAAGGTCATTTAATTCTGACTGATTTACTGAGTGAGGTCCGTCTTCTAGAGATGACAAATATTCATCATCGCAGTTCTATAACCTGGAAATTTCTTTCTCTGTATCTGTAATGATATTCTTCACTCGAAACACCTACAGGTCTTAGTACTGGCAAAGCTTCTGAATGAGGTACTGGACGAGCAACAGAAGACACACTGTCGTAACTATGTAATGTAATGTATATAAATGGAAGGGTGATGTTACACTGCGACCTAAAAGATCTGTTGTGTCCTCTATTCTTGGTGCTTTACAGCTGGCCTTCCAATCCAGTAACTAACCTTGTTCTAAATTTTTCTTGGAGAACCCGAAAGCTTTCGTACAGCAAAAGGAATCAGAAAAATGGTCCGTTTATTCACGCCAAATCATAGGTCTTACAAATGGCATAGCCCTGTTCTTACCGTTTCACCACCCTTCACAGCAACAGCATACCGTGCGCAGCAAATGTGAGGAACCCATTCCTTGTCCTGATATTTAATTTGTAGACCAAAATAGTTGAAATATAACTTTTCTATTAAAGGCGTAGTATTCCGTTTATGTCGTTGGGTAGTGAATTCTCCAAATACATAACAGAAGCTGTTGGGATCATTTGTACACGCGTCCCGTGCGTGTACAAATGATTATGAAATAAAAAGACGTTCAGCTATTACAAACACACTTAAATTGAATCTAGCGAACCGTGCGTAGCTCCTTAGATGTCCACACAACCAGAAATCAACAAATTCCTAATTTCATTGGCTCCAGAGCGCATATGGGGGTGGTTTGAATGCTGTGACATAGGAAACAGGCAAGGACATGTTCATATATATCCACTCAGTGCTCGGCTGTACAATATATCTTGTAATATATTTCTTATATAAAAGTCACTTTAAAATTCTGTAAAATTCAATGTACTTTTTGAAAAAGCTATTTAAAATGATTTCTCAAAATCCTGACGTGATGGAGCAAATTTAAAATTAATTTCAGAATCAGCATGAAAAACTAAATGTAATGGTGCGTGAGAAAAAAAATTGTATCGGACAGTGTTATTAGGAGATATAGAGCAATGATTAAATAGAAATTATTGAGAAAAATTGAAATCGATAAATTTTGGTTTTTTCAAAATATCTTAAAATTTGAATAAATAAAAATAATAATAAAATTTGAAACGATATTTCTTGGGATTATTATATTCTGCAAAACAATTTCCATTTAACTGTTGCTCTATGTGTTCTTATAATCGAGATACCAAATAGTGAGCATCCAAATGTGGACACATTGTATATATTAAAGTAAAAACAAAAACTAAAAACACTTGTCATTCACGTCATGCACAAACACGCAGCCACTCAAATCATAAGCAAACAATACAGGACGCAGTAAAGGAGTTAGTTGCACGCTTGTAGTAAAAATGCAAATAAAATCTTTAACATTTCCATTCACAAAACCGATGAGTAAGTCAATAATTCTTACAATTTATCCGCCAGAAAAGCTGCTCAGTGTTACCATCCTTAGTGCTTTGGGAAGTTATCGTAATTTTTATGAGTGCTACCCCTCCAAAAACAATCAAAAGCAAAGGGCCTTTGTTATCAGTCATTGCAGCGTCCATACAGATTTTAGCCAGCGTTAATTTAATATACAACGTTGGGAACCACTTCCGGCGCGACCGGATGTGATAAAATCTCTTCGTTCGTATCGTAAAATTTATATTTTGAATTCCATTCAAAGGCGTCGCGTCCCTCTTTACTGCTTTCTCTGTCCCTCTCTACGGGTATTGCGCGTTGCTCTTTCTTTTGTGTGAGAGTATTCGAAAAACGGAACGAACACGGAGCGCCCTCTGTAGGTGATGTCCAACAACGAAACGACAACGAATAGTTTCAGAAGCGACGTTTGATCGGCAAAATGGTTTCAGTATTCATGTTATTTTACGGAAGCTACTACATAAGTTTTTCTTATGTATATTAAAAAATGTAGAAACGCTTTTTTTAGTTTTTTTTTTTTTAAGTACATTTCCATTGCATAGGTAATTAATACTGAGGTGAACAAATATGATGATTATCAAATTATCAATAGTATTATGAATATTTATCATCAAAAGTTTCCATAATCGGTTACAATGGGCAAGAAAGGTGAATGAATTAATTGTTTTCTTCGAAGTATGCTTAACCATCATGATAGTGTATGCAAGTTTATTTGCTTTCAATGTTTAAATATTGTAAATGAAACAGCAAGCACCGTAAAGTCGTTATTTTCAACAAATAAGAATATGTCAAAAACATATAAAAAATATTGAGCGTATGGAACGCACCTTATCATAAATTTCACAATACTAATCGCACGTTTCGATAGCAAAGGTAAAATCAGTAACACTACACTAAATAATTACACTAAAGTTATCCTTATTTGTACCTAAAAATAACTGCCGTCATATTGAACTAATTACTAGTCTAAACTACCGCCTAATCTACTTCTTTCTATTAAACTGCAAAGGTTAGAATTTAATGGTCCTAGATCTGAACTTATTAAAAGGTGTTCGTTTTTATAAATATCCATATTTTCCCATTCTTAAGTAATTTTGTAGTATGTATAAACTATATCAATGATGAAATTAAAGGTTATCATATATAAAATTACTTGTTGCCACTTGTCAATATTTTCATAATCTATAGATATCTCATTCTTATTTGTGAATTGCTGGTGTCCGCAATTGATATTGAGTTTCTGTCAAAATGACAGAACCTCAAATATTTGTCTAGGGTTTCGAGCGAAACCGAAAAAGGAGTCTGTTATTCAGTGACAGCAACCATAACCGTCATAATTTTTGTACCATCACCAACCTATCTTGTCCATTCATACTACCCAATGCTGCCACACTAAGCTCTCAGTTTGTCGGATTCCGATCGTGTGGACGCACCTTGATAGTGATTAAAAATGCACATTAGTTTCCGGCTGAGGTGTCCGCTCAAATGTTTCCGTATATTTTATTCTACATTTATCTTGTTCACTTGTAAAATTACTGTTTTATGAGAGAGGGTTGCAAAAAATATTAGACAATTTTATCTCACGCATAGTTATGTCCAAATTCTATTAATGATTAATGATAAAGAACAAACAAATTTGAAACTCAATCAATGCTACAGATATATTGCCTTGTATGTTTGGCTGATGGCTGTGTAGCCGAAACATGTAAGCCAGTATATCTGTACCATTGATTGAGTTTCAAACTCGTTCTTTAACATTAATTCTATCTCATGTAGTGTTAGTTTCCTCTAATCCTGCAGATGGCGCCCAATGACTACCCTTTTCTGTGCAAAAGTATCCTAAATGTACGTGCACGCTTCATCATTCACATTCATACGTTTTGGTCTATACTCTCAGGCAACTAACTTTTCGACATCTTAGCGCCCTTCCGCGCGTCTTCCGATAAAATATTTGTGCTATGTATTATCCTTTAGTTCACATGAAATACATAGCGCCATAAGCCTGTATGAAACAAGTTCAACCTACGTAATATTAATAAGTATATGTGGAATGAATTGCATTCTTTTATTTTGTTGCACATGCATGCATTTCTTGCTCCATTTATTAGTGTTACCATTTTATTCCACTTTTCGTCGATGTAATTATCCCCTAATTGTCTTATTATAACAATTTAATTTACATTTGGATGTATAGTAGTTTCCCATTAGCTGAAAATATTTTTCATATTGCTCACTATTGTATTTTGCATTCCATGCCATTCCATTATAAATTTTGATAAATATTATATACAAATAGTAAATACAAAACACCAAGATATATGAAACATTTGTGATAGTATAAAACAAAACCACTTCTATGTAACTCTATTGCAACTAATTGTCAACATATATTTCACCTAATATTTTATTTTTTATTGGGGTTAGAAACCACTTTGGTGGCTGAATTGACATATTAACAGTTGCAGGTGATTGCACTGTCAACTTCTGTAGCTTTTGAATCTACGAGAATATGAATGCATGTAAGTATGTTCCGTACAGATATCTGAGTTCAAAGAAACAGAATTTACTCTGCATTAACTTGATAAAATTATCTTATAGTACCATCACCGTCACTCTAAATGTCCGGTTGGTAATGTATATCCAGGAGCACGGTCACAGTCTACCGTTCTCGGCTTATCAGGTAGGAGCAGTAAGCAAAGGTCTTATGCAGGTGGCCTCGGGTATTCGGAAATGATTCGAATGTTTTTTTTAAGGATTAAAACTGACTAGTTTGAGATTATATCCAAAGGCGAAATATTAGGAATTAAACAAACTTTTCAGTTATTGCGTTTATTTAATTTTAAGGTTATACATTTGTTTTTTTGCCAATTCATTTGATAAGAATTTGTAGTTTTTAACAGAAAATATTAAGCACTTGATTAATTAAACATTTAATATGCTCATTACACTCTGTGTCATAAAATGGGAACTGCATCTTTTAATAGGCTAATTGTTATTTTCTCTTTAATATTTCGTGTTTCTCGGCATTTTTTTTAAACACCGTATATTACTTTCATAAAAATGCCTTACCATATTATAGCAATAAAGGTAGGGAAAACTATTATAGTTTGGGGAAGAGAAATATTAATTTTTACACATTTACATACATATATTTTTCATGGTTTATGGTTATAGAAATAAATACGTAGTTTTCTATTTTGTTTTTTCTACTAATTTAATATTCTAGGAAAATAAAAAAAAAAAAACACCTGTGATTACGGATCAGACAATCGTCCCGAAAGATAATATCTTTCGGGACGATTGTCTTCTACATCTCCGGCTTGGTCAGATTTCTTTTCGGAGAATTTGTCCTTTGTAGTTCGCGCTTAAGAATTAATCGTAGAAATATTTTTTTAGAATCTGTGCATGCGCAATCGTAGAAAGAGTTTTTAGTTCCCTTGTTTACGACGTTTTGTTCTAATCAACTATTCGTATTTTCCCTCATCGCATTCCATTCGTATTTACAGGATATATGCAATTAACAAGATCATATAACAATAGATAATACAGTCGCGAGCAAATGTTATAGGCACCCTAAATTTTGGGCGAATATCACAGTAAGAAATGAGAAAATAAAAACTTGTAGGTAATACATTATAAATATATAGTATTTTAAGGGATCTTATTAATTTGTTGCATATTAGAGTGTTTTTAGTACAGCTATAATACTTTTTAGATGAGAGGGGGAAAGTGACATCTCGAAGACTAGAAAATATATAAAAAAAATAATACATTTACAAAAGGTATCTATAAAGACTATTGTAACATAAAGACGATTATATAGACGTTGAAATAACTGTCACAAAAAAAAAATGCAAGAAACATGAAACCCATTAGTTTTGTCAAAGGTGCCTATAACATTTGCTCGCGACTGTATTCTATTGTGCCTAGTCGCGTTTAAAATTTTATGCTTGTCGAAGGATATTTCCATTATTCAGAATTTTTTATTATCTTTTATTGAAATCAGTAACACTGTCCCCCTTGGATGTGTTAATAAATGTGCATCGAAATTCTTATTTGAACATTTAATCAATAATTAATGTATTTCATTGCTCCCGAAGATTTTTCGAGTCAGTTTTATTTTATTGTAGTGGAATTTAAATTTTCAATATTTTATCCTAGTTAAGTTTAAAATTTTATACTTATTAAATATTAGTTTTAGAATTTCTGATTGTTTACATTACTTTTTTTATGTTATTTATAAAGCTGTGATAAAATACCTAACTAAAATTTGCCAATGTAATACTGCAATCTGATGCTTCAGAAATAATAATAATTATATTTCTACAACTTTTTTATTTTTTTTTGGAAATGTGGCTGATTCATTCTCTTCCCCCAAACTATTATAGTTTCCTCTACATTTGCGGCTATTAGTATAGCAAAAACATGTTATGAAAGTAAGATATGGTGTTTAAAAAAATGTCCAGAAACACGAAATATTAAAGACAAAGTAACAACTAACGTTAATATTAATAATTCATCCCGCACTTATTATTCTTTATTTAAAAACTACATATTTTCATCAGATAAATTGACAAAAAAAGCAAATCCACAACTTTCAAATTAAACACCCTACTCAAAAAGTGAAAAATTTGTTTTGTTCCGAATATTTCTCCTTTAGATATAATCTCAAACGATTTTTAATCCTTAAAAAAACATTCGAATCATTTCGGAGTATCCGAGGCCACCATGTTTAAGACGTCTGTTATACTTGCCGCGCCTACCCAATAAGCTGAGAACGATAGACTGTAACCGTGCCGCTGAATATACGTTAAAGACCGGACATTATGAGCGACGGCGATGGTACATCTAATATATAAGATTGTTTGCACTCCAACTGTAACATTTACAAACACCCCCTTAAATACGAATTGAAATTCATCTGGACGGTTAAAAATTGACAACTTACTACTAAAATACCCATCAAGAAATCGACGATAATAATAATGGCACAAAATAGGTGTTACGTTCCTGTAGACTAATAGCCTCAAGAGGCAACAAATGTCGAGCAACTTTTTTCTATTTATTTAATCATTTTCATACACTCAGTGGAGATAATAAAATTGTTTTTCCAACTGTACGAGTTATCTGATCGCGTGTTTCTGTACGCTGCGCTGACCACAGTAATTACTGAGCGCTGCGCTGTGTGATGTCTGTTGGAAGGTACTTTAGTTATATATAAGAATAAAGTTCCGACCCCGTAAAAACGTTAAGACAAACAAAGCGTCCGACCTCGGTAACGAGGGGAGGAACGGCTGTGAGAACGGAAAACGAAGCACAACAATAAAGGTGTAGGTTTAATTTCAAGTGTACGACGCGACTGGACAGTAATTTTATGGTGATGAAGAGTGAAAATCATTATTTATGAGTTTATACGTTTTTTTTTGATGATATATTAGGTGATTCTGATATAATTAAAGTGAGTAAGACGATACCTTTCTGCAAGAGCTCTAGATGTTCCCACAGGATGTCGCCTACAAAAGCAGGTGCTCTCGCTTGAAACGCGTCCTTTCCCATTGCACATATGTCCTTGCCCTTCATGTGGAACTGATTCAGAACTATGCCTTCTAGGGAGAATTCTTTCGTTGCCCACTGAAGCCAATGAGCAACGTGACTCTCCGTCCATTGTCTTGGATCTGAAACAAAGATAAAAGTAATAATTTTAATAATAAGCTCTTGCTTTTACTTCCTCAGAAAAATTCTGCTGTAGATTATAAGAGGAAATATAATATTTGGAGGAATAAATCAAGGAGAATTTAAGATAGAAATCTTTCCATGATATAGAAATTTCGTGAAGATATCTGCTAAATGGTTGATCTATAACTACAATATGTATCTAAATAAGATTACAATAATTGCAGAACGACAGTAAGCCACTAAATATGCGTTAAGCTTAATCTGCTAATATTAGCCTAAGGGTGAAAAGAAGCGTATTCTAATATTGGTCGGTTATTACACATATGCATAATTTAGAAAGTGATGTTTTTCTAAAGAAAATATTACATACATTTTACTGCCACTTGTTAATAATCGATTAGAGAGAATAGAAAATCCTGCTTTACCACCTCAGTACTCAGTACTTCTTTCACTGTTAACTTGCTTGCGCTTTTCGGCCACTGATACATAGTTGCAACTGAAGTGAATTTTTAGAAGATACTATAAATGCAAAAGTAACATGTGAATCTAGTCAATGTGGTTGTTCCTACAGAAGGAATCCTTCTCTGAGAATGGCGAAAGTGAATCGATATTGCAACTATGGAATAGAAATTTTCAAGCAATACCTACATTATTTCATGCACTATTTCGGTGTAGTGATCACAAAAATACTAACTTAATTTGCCAATAAGAAACAATTGACTGTATTATTTTCTCTTGTTTTAAAAATTATTTAACCTTTGTTTAACTAAATAACTGGTCGGACTTAATTAGTGTCTTAATGAACATTTTAAATAATGGTTTATTATTTTCTTAATTTAGATCGTATTTAAAAAATAATCATTTAGAAAAACTAAACGCGACAACATAGCAAATATCCATGACTTTTCTATACGTCGATTAGTCTATTCTCAATTATTTACGTCAAGTGACAGGTATGACAGATATTGAGGGATTTGGGATTTAATTTGTGCTATCGTTTTATGTGTTTGTATCAAATTGTAGTTACATTTAAACTTGAAATTTACATTAATTATGCAGTAAGTAATAATTAACACTTAAATATGAAGATGAATAGTAATAATAACATGAAATAAAACCATTTCTAGAAAAAGTAAAAGGGAAAGAGCAAAGAATTTTTCTGAAGATAAAAATAAAAAATAATTATTAAGTTTAATTAATATTTCCTACTGCATTCAAGTAACATTATACAGTACTAATTCATATTGTTAACAAAATGTCGTTGTATAAATATTTGACAAAACAATAACCCTTTTCTGAAGTGACTAACAATTTCTTGCCCTTCCTCTTCTTCTGAGTCGTCTTCAAAATCGTTGTCCCTTTCTAGTCTTATATTGTATAGAACTGCCATAGTCACTATACATATTTTAGACCTTGCTAATTTAATTTCAAAACCTCTCATAAGCGCTTTAAACATGCTTTTAAACTGACCGAAACAGCATTCTATTTTTACCCTGGTGCCCTTATGAGCAGCATTATATCTGGATTCTGGCGCAGTTCTCGGATTTAAAATCGAAGTTAGGAGATAACGCGTACAAGCATATCCACTATCCCCAAGCAGAATTCTTTTTTTTTCAATTTCTCTCTTATTACTGTATTCGCAAATATGGGTTCGACGTGCCAAGGCAGTGGCAACTTTAGAACAATATTGGTTACGGCGGACTGTGAAACACCGTGGGGATCCCCTAAACGCAAAAACGAAAAAGGTAAAAAAATGGCCTAATTCTAATACAACTCTTAAAAAAATACCCAATTCAAACTGAAAGCTGCCTTTAGCAAAAAATCTTAGTGTAATAAAGAACTGAAGTTCTACGCTGATGTCCACTACTCTCTTATAAACAGAATTTAAATCTTCGCGTATCAAATCTATCACGTAATGCGCTGTATCCTTGGTGAATCTGTATCTTCTCTTAAATTCTCCTTCAGAAAATTCTTCAAATGAATTTTCTCTGGCTTTATATTGATAAATACGGTTTCTTGCCCCAAAAGGATCCATATTATTATCAATTAACTCAATTTCATCCAACATATCTTGAAAATCTCCCATATTAACTGTCAGTAATTTATTATTTAGCCAATTATCAAACTACATAATATTTGAAAGAACGCTTTCTGTTGTTTAAAATATTACCTAAATTAGATTTTAACAACATTCTCTAACTCGTTAAACAAATTTGTTAACAACAAATTAATAACTAACGCCTTAAACGCTTAATAAAGGGAAAATAATACGGCCCAATGTAATCATAGTGGACAGTAAGTGTGATAGTTTGCCTTAAACAGTTTATCAAGAACTATCTAAAATCGAAAAAAAATATACAGGATGTCCAATTTAAATTTTTTAAACTTGTCACGTGACCTAAATACAAAAGTTCAAGAAATAATCGAACATGCTAAATTATGCAATTCGTTGCCGAGATATTTCGCGTCTAAATCATTATAGGGCAGCCTGTGTATAGGTGTCTATGCTGAAGCATACACATATTTTCGTAATGTGCGTTATTAATTTTTTCAACTCATACTAGACGCAATTACGTAAGTGTTTTTCAACTTTTCGAGCAGAGAGTATCGCGTTCCCACATAAATTAGCGCTAGTCCTATGTTTTATTGTTGTTAGCGCTGTTAATAATCTCGTTTCGAATTCTGTCGCTCACAGGTACGGCAATATATTTCACGAGCGCAGATGTGTAATGTTATCCGCCTTTAATCTCTATATTATTCGTTTGTGAGCGCCGACCTTGAAGATGGAATATGATGATCTTTGGATATATCAATGGTTAATTACATCGACAGATGTTTCGAAATCTATATTTATATAATACTGCAAGCCTGACTATATAAAAGTGAAGGAAAAATCTGTTTGAACAGCATTAATAACTTGTTTCTTTAAATAACACTAATTCAAACTTCGATCATTTATTAGTATTATCCATGTAAGAGATTAGAAATTAAATTTAGAAATCCAAATTATTTTGTTTATATTACAAAAAAAAAGCTTCGATCGAAACTTAATTTGAAAGCAATGATTGGTTCTCCTAAATAATATACATCGACATTACTGACACTTCTAATTATCACAAATCAATAACACGTTAGTATAGTAAAAAAAATGCTGCGGCAACCTTATATATCAAAAATTAATCTAGTGATAAATTATCAGATGCCCTGGAAGTGATTGTAACTTATTGCTTCAGACATCCTAATCGTAAATATGTGACTCCTTTATTAAATAATAATAAATAGATATTTGTGGTTAAAATACATTTAATTATTTCTTGAACAGGAACAATTTCTAACTCCTTCAAAAGATTTATTTTTCCCACATTGGTTCTTATAAAGATAGTGAATCAAATCCGTTTTAGTTAGGATCACATACAATAAATCCACACCAGTGAATGCGGTAATAATAGTTTTGGTATTTTTTTTTCATCTTGCTTTGTTTAGAAAGGCATTATTTATTATTTATTTATTTTCATGCAAATTAAAAGCTTAGTAAGTGCTTGTTATAAATGCTGTTAGTGTTAATAATAATGAGGCAAAAACATTACAGAAAGTTAGATCTAAAGACATACGAAATTTATATTAACACGTTTGCAGGATATCAAAAGCTCATTTTTAACAACGTTAATGTAAGAATGTTGCTACTTTAACATGATAGTTAAGTTATAGATTCAAATAATTTGTCCGATATTTTAACAAATTTATGCGCGACTACACAGATACACAAGGAGGGTTCACAGACTACTGCTAAAAGTTATGTTGAACACAATGCTTGAATTTGGTATTTTCAAAATACATATTCTCTGGAATGTGTATTAGGTATGTCAAAAAAATAACTGTGTTTATAGAACAGTGCTTAAAATAAAGTGATGAGCATAGGATGTTCTGAGAACGTAGATTTATTGTTGTATAAGGTAGACACTTTTTAATATGGACTATGCTATCAAGATATGCATCAAAATATGCAGAAGTCGTTAAATGAGTTGTAGATTGTAGGGATAAATAAAATGTATTAAAAATAATTAATATATTAACATTTCTAAAGACATACATGAAAATGAAAACAATAATAACCAGTGGCGGCTCGTGAGTTATGAAAGAGGGTGGGCACAAAATAAGAACTTGCCTATTTTTTGTACATAAAATCCATTCTCCTATTTTTCATGCTGGAAAAAACGTCTATGACTTTGTTGTAAAAATGCGTTCAGTCGATCTTCTGACATTGTGCTTCTCAGAAAAGTCTTAATGCGTTTGAGGGTGGAAAAACATCGTTCACATTCGGCTGTCGACATGAGGGTTGTACAAATAGTATCCAACAGTTTATATGTTTCCGTCAAATGTTTTTTTTTTTGTTATTGTGTGTTATGAACACTAAAGTGGCAAAACACCACCTACATCTACGTCACACATGTCCTCGCGCTCGTAAATTACTGAAAGTTCACTTTTCAATTTTAATTTAAGATTTCACATTTATATACACATAATTAACCGACGCAAAATATGACGATTTTTTTTCCACATCTTAATACTTAATTTTATGTCGCAAATAAGCACTGTCTAACTATTCACGTATGTCCACTTTGCATAGAACATTAAAATCCTCGCATGCATTCATGTGAGAAACGGAATAGCGTGTTTCTTTGCCCTTTCTGCGATATGCTTTAAATCATTTAACCCGTGTTTATTCCACGCACTGACCTCTTTCTTAAAAATTAAGCAGATAAAACAAAATGGTTTATTTGTTGGTGAACATCCGCACATCCAGTCATCTTTTTATTAAATATTCTATTGTAAGTTCGAGTTTACTTGTGGAAGTGTAGTTTATTTGAATAACAGGAATACACTTTCCTTTCTCCTTAATTAAGAGTTTTTCCTCAAATGAAAGGGGTTTTTTTTTTTAAATTTTGCACTCACTTAACTTCCATCATTAATAATAAACGCCACTTCAAGCCTTTGAAATCATACATGCGTTGAAAACGATGCAGTCGCAACGAATGCAAAACGTTAACTGGAGACACGGCATTGCGTGCCCCAAAGCGACCGTATAAGCGCATATAGTGAAGATAACCGGAGCCGTCCGATTCATACTTCAAATAGGTACATCGGGAAGAGTGCTCCGGAGCATAGTTCGCTTCGCATAGCGTTCGCATATGCGCTAGCGTCTGCGGTACGGAAGGAAACTTTAATACCATCGTTATAAAAATACGTAAAAAAAATAAAATAAAATAATGAACTGAATTACATGCGAACTTCTTTCTGTGTTCATCTTGGTGGTTGGGTGGGCACGTGCTCTTGTACCCCTTAATACCAACCGCCACTGATAATGACTTTTCTTCTTTTTCACATGGTATAGAATTTCAGATACGTACGACGGTCCAGCTCTACAACCACACACTTTATTTTTTTTTTAAATATGGCTCTGTATATTTTTATGTCCTTGGGTGTATTTCTCTGTAGTGCTTGCTATTTTAACATCAATAAATGTGACGTTAAAAAACAGTAAAACATTGCTCTTGTCCACGGTGGTATTAATAATTAATGTATAAACTCGTAAAAAATATACATTTAATAATTATTCTGGTTACAATATTTACCACAGGAGAATACAGCAACAAACATGAATATATTGTAAAAACTCAGATTTAAAAAAATAATCTTGACGATGGTTTTGAATCGAAACGTCGTTACTGTTTGTAGTTAACAAAGGAAATTCGCCAAATGTTAAGCTTAGATTTGGTCCCGGTTTTATCAGTTGATAGTTAGGATAAGGGGTCCTATCCCAATTATCCTGAAGAAATAGATATAAATCCATGAAAATTTGAACTAAGGCTAAAAGAAGAGCAATTTACCAAGGTGATTTAGCCTTTTTGGCATTTCTGTTCATAATATAGATGTATCTATGTAATTCCAATAAATTGATATTATAATTAAATTATCAACCAACTCAATATTAGTGTCCGTACTATATATGTACACATTTACTTTGCATTACATAGTGATTATTGCACAAGATACGAGGTTTTGGATAGTAGATATGGATTTGAGGTTCCGGATAGTGGAATTTTATAGAATGCTCATAATCAGTACTTACTTACATAAAAAATTCGATTTTCCACCCTTACGCGAATATTTTGAATGGGGTAGCATCGATTAAGCTAACTTTTCGTATTTACAATAGGAATATGCGACAGTTGTACATACCCATTCCCTTTAATTTCAGTTCTCTAGCTTTAATGGCACT
The DNA here is from genome assembly GCA_004143645.1 of Protaetia brevitarsis. Classification (NCBI taxonomy): domain Eukaryota; kingdom Metazoa; phylum Arthropoda; class Insecta; order Coleoptera; family Scarabaeidae; genus Protaetia; species Protaetia brevitarsis. The sequence continues at coordinate 2,095,168 of RXPK01000014.1, read as the reverse complement.
TTTCAATGGCCTATCGGAGTAGAGCCTTTTGCGCAGGATATTGATGACATACAAGTTTTTTTCTCATTTTAACTTAGCTCTACAAACATTGATCAGCACTGCGACTAGTACCTTTTTCCTTTAGCGTCCTTACGATCTGGAAAATCTCCCGAGCTTTATCTAACGTTCCGGATTCTTCTGCGTGATCTCATCATCGTCCCAAGCGACAGGCGCGTATCCATAGAGGTGGAGACCAGCTTCGGAACCGGCGATGCGTGCGACGGTCTCTTTCAGAGAGAGGAAAAAACTCTCCGGTGATTCCGCGCGTGGGCGTTAATAGACCATCAGCACAATTGAAAAGCAGTGGACCGTGTCGTAGAGTATCAAAGTAAAAATCTCTAATTACACTCGGCCGAACAATGGTGAATTGTATGACACGGTGCTCCCGTATAGCTTGAACCCCTCCCCCCACCCCTCTCTCGCGTCATGTTTACGTGTATGTATGCAATCTACGATACGTTCAACTCATCTGCATGTACGCGTTACGCCGTTACCGCGTACGTGGCGTTCATTTTGTCGAAAATAATGAATTTTTAATAATAGCGTTGATGTCAGGCTCGTTGTTACATCGTCGGATTACGAGAGTCGCAGATGAGAATTTATGACTTCGATGTTCATGACCGCATGACGGACTATATACAGTGGAATTTTTCGCGTTTCACATGTTGCGAAATGAACTTTTCATCTGCAGCGTTTAACAAAGATGTTTAATGCAAGATTAAATAGTGTAACATCAAGGGGCTTTCGAACAAAAGTATTTTGTACGGGGAAAATGGTTCTAATTCTAAAATGCATTTGGTTATTTTCCTGTTCCTTTCCTTAAAGCAAAATCTATTTGCATTTAATACATTTCAAAACGCAAAAAAAAATTACTTACAAAGAGAAATCCATGTAATAAATACTGCAACGGAATTATTTGAATTATAATAACCAAAAAAAAGAAAATTTTGTAGGTATTTTTTTATTTTATTTTTTAATGCTTCCTCAATCGATAGATGGTACGAGATCTTAATCTCGGGCGCGTTTCCATCACTCTGTTTGCACTAAAGTTTTGAAGGTTAAATATACTGTGAATTTGCAGTATATTCAAATGTTTTCAGTTAACAAAATGGGTTATGTATAGAGTGGTCAGAAGTGTCTGCTTACATGGGCCGCACTCGCTTCGCGCTATGCAGAAAGTTTAGCCATAGTATATCTTCAAGGCAGTAAAATCACTTCTTCCGATTTGTGTGTCTAGTGTCAGTGTTAGTCGAGTCCTGATGTGAGATAGTACAATACTCCGGTAACGTTTTATACATACGTTTTGTAAATGTAATACAATGTCGGGCGTAGAACATCTCAGAAAACCATTGTTTCACAATGTAAAATGTGAATTTCAGGATTTATAATATGGGGGTGCCAAAATAGTTTGTTTGATAAGCAGTTATTCTGTTGGCACAAATCGGACTACACATTGGTGGTGGTGCATCTGATCCGTTATCTACTTATAAATATGTTGAACAGTCTTTTTCAAAATATAAGCATGTTTATCATTGCGACGAAAGCGGTTTAGTGAGGGAAAATTGAAACACTTAATGCTACAAACTTTGCAATAATCCTATACCATTTCTGCTACTTAAATAAGGGGCTTAAATAAATACATAATTTTGCTTTTTCTCGACGCTGTATTGTATACTTGTGCTAAACGTTAATGTCACATACCGTCAAACGGGGTTAAGTGAATCACTCGGCGAATACTGGCAATTTTTGCGTCTCTAGTGATCAGTGAGACAAAGATACCGATAATATTACTTCCATATGTTCCTTGTCTGCCAAGTAATACGGCTAGGTTGCATACGCATACGTTGCTTTTCCTTCACGGAAGTACCAGATATATTAAACATATTCAAATGCTTTGACTGTTCAATGCACGTAGCACTAAAGATGATTTTCAGTCTATCAGGTGCTAGAAATTGTTTCTCTTATCGTTTAGGAATAATATGCACGATTCAAATACTGCCCTAGTTATATACGCTGAATTTAACCCCTTTTTTTAAATAGACAAAGTATGGGGTAAAGTGAATTACAACAAAAATTTATTAAAAATCGGTCAAATCGGTGTTGACGATGTTGAAACTTCGTAATAAGGCTATTTTGATGATAAGTTATGATTTTATATTACGCGACATTTCCAATTTTTATTTATTTTATTTTTATTTATATGACTTTAGTTCCTCTCCTAAAGGATATTTCGTTTATCCCCAAATATCTGAAATTGACGCAGAGCAATTTTATAAAGAAGTCACTTCTAAGGGGACTACATATATTTGCAATTAGTGAAGAGGATTTTTGGATATTAACATATTTAGGCATTAAGATGGTTTAAAGTTTTAGTTTATTTATGATTTTTTATTTTCTTTTTTTTTGACTTTCTTTTTCCTCGGCACTGCTTTTATGAGTATTTTATCTTTTTGAAGGAATATTCAAGTGAATATTTCTTCAAAAATATATAGAAGTAAATAAAGAATAAAATTTATTTTAATACGTTACTTCTTTATCTTTTTTAAAAATAATCTTTTTCAAAGGTTATAAAGACATTAACGAAAAACTTATATTTTCGATTCACTCACCCCGTTTGACGGTATATGAAACTTAGTAATGATGTGTGCCGCAGACAAAAGTTGACCACTCTAGTTATGTAGTATCTCGAGAAAATAAACACAACTTTTCCATAAAAATAATTATATTAACAAATACAAGGTTGGAAATAAGATTATCATAAAGAAAAAACTAAGGCTAAAATAATCTAAAAGTAATGTGAACACCATAAGTAGGTAAACTCTTTTATATTTCTATTAGTAAACTATTATTAGTCAAAATAAGATAATAATATTTTTTTCTTTCGCGAATGAATGTGAAAATTACATTTGCACTAATTTTAATAATTGAAATATGAACGGGAAAAACAATGAATGGGAATCTTTCAGGATTGATTTCCGGAACTCTTTGGAACAGCAGATTCAGTTCGGGATAAGGTCTGGATGTGCTTGTGTGTGTTAGGATGTTCTAATAAACCGCTTGGAGCTTTTGAATCTCGGGAACATTTTTTTTTCAGTAAATATAAGACTTTCCTCTGAACATGACATTTATATTAATTTAATTTTTTTTTTTATTTTATTAAATTTTTGGATCTAACGTTTTGTTTTTGAGGAATAAATCGGGATTTTTATGAATTTAAATAATTGTTACACTAGTTGTAAATAGTTTTTTGGCATTTATTTTTTTTTCAATATGTAATATTGCCTCTGATTTTTTTCTTTTTTGAAGAAAATTGGGTACTGAAAATAAATATTGATATCTAAATACTTACATCAATATTGTTTGAAATAGCAACGCAATTGTTTAAAACTTGACTATCTTTGGAAGCAGCACACTTGGGCTATTTAAATTTGTTATTTAGAACCGCTTTCAAGTTTTTCATTTTAAATGAGCAAAAGCATTTTAAGCAAAGATATTTCCATTTTAGATTCCATTTTGTGCGATGACGTTCGTTGTGCCAATACAAAAATATAACTTACCATTAATAAAATTCATTTTTACGTAGCGACACTGAAACAATTTAATAAATAAAAAAAAACTCCCATTTATGTTTGAATTTATTGTTTATTATAAGTTTACCCAACATTTTATTTATAGATTTTTTAAATAAAAAGTAATGTATGTGTCATAACATTACAAACAATTTAAATCTGTTAAACGCGCCATTTCGTCTTTGTACCTTAAAATAGAAATGACATGTTTTTACTTTTTACTTCAACTTTTTCTACACTAACCTAAATATTTAGTAAATTGAGAGTCAGTCAAAGAAGTGCTTGGATTTGTTTTGAATGCCATGACATCAATATTCGACAAAATTGAACATTTTTGTTATTTATTGACTTAATCTAGTACGTCTGTCTTTTCCCATAACTCTAGCGTGTTTTACAACACCTTAAGTCACTCTTTATTTAGTGTTCGTCACCACAGGCTCCATTATGTACAGAAATCGTCATACCTTTGGAAAACTATTAGACAATTCTTTTTTATTTACTTTACCGCTTCGACCGTGTTTACATAGATTTACACTTATTCGACGGGGCACATTCCAAAACAATGATGATGTTGTTCACTACGTACGCGAGTACATACACAAACAGCGAACCGCCGGTCCAAGGTGTGTATTATAGGTATGCATAGCGGTTGTGATATGTTCATTTCCCAATGAAAAGCGAAGCCGAGGAGGCAACAACGTTACACGAGTCGTCCACGTCAACTACGCGCGACATTAGACATTAGATATTCCTCGCGCGACGCAGTGACTGTGTACGATGGTAATAGATGAAATTTTCAGCCTTATTGGTGGCAGCGTCGCCTCGTTTCGTATTTCGGCGGCGTCGTGATTCCGATAATCGTCTAAGGAATGCCAATGCCACGTGCGATCGATGACCAACTGGCCGATGGTCCTCTTTTAGATCGATTTTTCGACTCGACACGTTCGTATAATTATCCAATATAGAGTTTATCGACATTGTATCGATGCTAACAGAACGTCATTTGAATGGATGGTAAATTTTAAAGCTTATTCTGCTGTTATTGTATTGCTTGCATGTAATACTTACGTATATGGATATCAATGAAACAGTCTCCAACCATCTCTACACGTGTAAATTATTATATCTATTGTTAGAATAAGTGGATAAAGGAATGATTTAAATCATAGTAATTTACTATTTTCACTTAATTTTACATTCAACTTATAGTCTGTCGCAAATTGACTAGCGCGTTCTTTATCCTTTCTCTTATACCAACATCTAACATATTGAAATCTAATACTAATTGCTCAACAACTTGCCGATTAGCCAGATAATTTATGAAACTATAATAACAACAGTCTACGTGATCCAAAAAAGAAATATAGTCAAACAATAACAAACAGCTATGTGTGATAAAAAGTATAATATTTTCAATCACTAACACGGCCAATTCTGATCAGAACACTCGTCTTCGAAGGTCTGGTTAAAGCCTAAGCTTCATCCATGTCATCCAGATCGCTAACAGTAGACTCAATTCCGACTGCATCATCATGTGTACCTACATAAAAACATAGACAAATCGTTCCTTCACTTCTTACGCATAAGATACGCAGATCTACAACATTAATCAGCTATGCAAAGCGTAAAAGCTTTCAACACATAATTATGTTTTTCATGCTTAAGGGACACCATCATCAAATAATAGTCTAGGTACACCAAACAGCAAGTCTTGGTCGAGTAGACCTGTCGAAATTACTAGATGTAGGTTATGACTTAGCAGACTTTCCAACAGAATGGAAAGTGGCTAAATTGGTGCTACTGCCAAAGGAAGGCAGATTGGCCGGATGCCCTTCAGCATATAGGCCGATCTGTCTCTTGGATGTCGAAGGCAAACTGTACGAGCAATTAATACTCGCAAGGCTTAAGGGTGAACTGGCACGGACAAGTGAGCTTTCGCAAAGACAGTATGGGTTCCACACTCTGGACGCTATATAAGAGGTAGTTAAAGCCGCTAAAGACGCAGCAGCCTTCTCACATCATCACCGAAGACTGTGTGCGCTGATCACGCTCGATGTCAGATTGCCTTTAATAATGCGTCGTGGCAGCTAGTACTGGAAGACCTAAGGAGGAGAGGCATTGAGGAAAGCTTAATAAGTATTACAGCTTCATATCTGTAGGAAAGGAAGGTCGTGTTGGAGTCAGGACAGACTGTCAAAGAAGTAGCTGTTAACAGTGGTGATTTCACGGTTCGGTACTGGCCGAGCCTGTGGAATTGTGTTATCGACGATGACCTGTTGAAGGCCGAGTTACCCGACGTAGCGTCCGTGATTGGTTTTGCGGATGATGTTGCATTGTTGGTGGTAGCTAGAGACGAGTTGACCCTGATGAATATTGCTGACACCGCGCTCATCAGGATTGGAGAGTGGATGAAGAAGAAGCGACTACACCTACCGTCGGAAAAGACGGAGGCAGTCCAGCTCACCACGAAGAGGAAGATATCTCCCATTCGCTTCAGGGTTGTGGTGTCATAATTACGCCAGGTAGGGCAGTAAAGTACCTGGGAATGTGGCTGGATACCAAGCTCACTTTCTCAGAGCATGTGAACAGTGTCATATGTAAAGCAGAAAAAACTGTGACAGCCTTAGCAAGCCTGATGCCAAATATTAGAGGACCTGGTGCATCTAAGAGGAAAGTGTTGTCTGGCGTTGTGCACTCTCAACTACTCTATGCAGCGCCAGCCTGGTATCCGACAGTTAGCCATAAAAAGCTGGTGAGAATCCAGAGGCTTATGTGCATTAGGGTCACTAGTGCACACAGAACTATATCGGCGAAAGCGTTGGAGTAATAGCGGGGCTCCCACTGATAGGCCTCCTTGTCGAAGAGAGGAAAAAACAGATATGATAGGGAGTCAAAGGAAATGCCCGATCGCTTTATCTGATGAAGTGGCAGGCGAAATGGAAGAACGAGTTATGCGGAAGGTGGACTTACAGACTAATCCCGAACATAAAACCATGCCCTCTCAGGTCATGGCTACTTCAGGCAATACTTGTACCGGAGAAATAGAGCGGAAGTAGACGAGTGTCCATACTGTGGGTCTACTGATGACGTGTATCACACATTGTTTGCGTGTCCCAGGTGGCACAATGTGAGGGAGATATACTTGGAATCAGCCGGGATGCATTTCTCTGAAAAGAGTATGATGGCGGACCTTATACCTGCGAAGGAAGCCTGGACTAGAGCCTACATTGTCATAAGAGCTATTATTGAGAACAAGGAAAAGCAGGAAACGTAAGCCACAGAGTTGAAAAGGCAACGCCAGCACCGAAGAAATGCGCAAGCGGATTTTTAGTCGGTAAAGATCCGACACGCCCCACCACATGACAGCTAAGGTGGGCATCCCCTCCCCAAAAAAAAAGATGTAGGTTATGGTTGCAATAAATGTCGTGTGAGGTGATGCCAACAATCTTAAATGCATGTTGGAACCTCAATGGACCAGGACAAGAGAGCCAGAACAGAATTACTAAATGTATATTGCGCCATGCACTTACCAAGTTCAATGCGATAAAAAGAAAAATATATCTCAAGCAATATATTAAACGCAAAACCAAAGGTATCACTTGTTGTAGTACCCTCTATAACTTATGCCTCGCTAGTCTGGTGGCATAAAGCAAATCTAGGCTATGCTATAACTGCGCTTAGTAAAGTCTAAATTTTAGACTCTAAAGGATTGCCTGCTTGGGCATCACGGGAGCCACATCCTCGACGCCGACGGCTACTATGGGGACAAGGACCGGCTCCTCTTGAAGAACCACGGGGGCATGGCCCCACCATTGCAAATTAGAAATTAATCATTAAAAAGCTTTTATTTTCTGTAAAAATATCGATAAAAACACGTACACACACATGTGTGTGTGTGTGTACGTGAAGTACGGAATGAACGTTGCGATTGCCATGATTTCATGCGACAAAACGCGCTTTGTAGTTATTTATACAGACAAGCGGCGTCACGTCTAGATTGGCCCCGATTTTGAATGTGAATGTCAGTGCTCGGTACTGTAGAGGAAGGGTCTCCAACTATTAGGCAAGCGTGTGAGTCAGACGGCCGTCGAAGAACGAGTATTGAAGATAGAAACATATGTAGAGGGCCGTCGCATACGGACTTCGGTTTAGACACTTTCCCGCAATAAAAATTAGATTCAAGAATATTAAATATTTATTAGTTACAGTAGTAAAGTGTGGTATTATTTTAGGATGACATCGCAAATTAATAACGATAGTATTTCAAATCAAAATGAACTACCATTCATATCTTTCTTAGGGTAAAAATTATGATAATGAAATAATAAATATAATAAGGGAGTTATTCCTGAAAAATACATCATAATAGTGTTTTAAGTAAAAAAAAAACAAGCCATTTGTTTAGGTAAACAAACAAAGAAAATAAAAATTGTGTTTCCCATTCTTTGTAAGAAACAAGTCCGCTTATGCTTAGAATATCCATTATATTTTACTCGACGACCTTCGCTTAAATAATTCATGTGCTACGTGTTGTGTTGTTTTCGTCGGTATAAAATCACAAAAACACCTGAATAATTTTGCATTAGTTAGGTGAGGGAATGTAAACAGGTGACCCATGTATGTACGTGCAGTTTAAAAACTAAATATATGGAATTCTGAAAGAAATGCGTTAGTATTTATACTTAGGTAGAATTTCATTTCATTTTTAATTTGCTTCTGAATTTGTGTACATTAATTTTTTGTGTCGGTATTATTTTAGTTAGGACCATTATTACAATGACGATTTAAACCGTAGATCAATAATCTTCGGTTTAAACTTCACTTTAGAGTTACAATCAATATAAATAAAAAAAAAATAAACTCGACCTTGCCATATTTAATCCTAAAATCGCGATTGAAATAATGGCCCTTAGCAATAAATGAGGTAATAAATTACTGAAAGATAAGCTAAATTAATTTAAAACTTTGTAAAATTAATAAAATAGAGGAGGAAGGGGAAGGGGAGGAGTTGACCCGTCATTGGCCGCATTTTTAACTGCTTGAAAAAAAATCTAGTTATAGTAAAGAAACAATTTTCATTGATAATTAGAGCAAGTTGAAACATTAATTTAACAAAACAGATTCAAGCTAAATTCTTTTCTTATAGAACCTAAAAAATTGCTTTGGTTTAACTCAAATTTTGGTCATAATAACAAAAAAAAAACAACAAAGAGCATGCATTTTGTTAATTTAACACAATAACTTTTCTGAGTGTAGCATATTCCATTTTGTTTATATTATCTATTTATGGTCATTTAAAAAACTGTGCAGTGATAAGCTTACATAGTGATAATAAGTGATATCTTTTACATTACATGATAATGTAATGTAAAAGACTCCTTTACAAAATCCCTACTAAATAAAACATTATAAATCGATATACAAGAAACTGATGATATTCAGATAAAAATTTGCAAATATTTTCTTTAAATAGATCGTAGTCATAGTTTAGTCTAGAAGACATAGTCCGACTAGAAATTGAGGTATTTCGAATGAGGCAGTTCAGTGAGATACTAGTATAAAACTCAAAAAATGTAATGAAGTAACGCATTTTGAGTTGATTAGCAAATTCACTTTCCTCAATATTGTTGTTATGATGAGGACTTGGGATGTGGTATATCTAAAGTGATTTTTGCTGCTAATGTCTGTTCTGTGTTTTTCACCAGATTGTATTATAAAAAAATGCATTTGCATACATCTTAAGGGAAGAGAAGTTTACATTATCTAAATATTGAATAAATATATCTTTTGTCAGTTTATGTTTTGTATTCTATCGGATTTCAAGTTGTGACAGCGCTCTTGTAAAACGTACCTCGCAAAATCCAACATGCCGCACGCGATAATCCTCCGTTATTATCGTAATTAAGACATTACAATAAAAAATATCAAAGCGCCCTGTTCCTTGATTATTTTATTCCGAGGTGATCGGCTTTGATCTGGTGTTATTCCCCCCCGAGGCGCGTTTTACCTAGTGCATAAACACGACGCCCGACAATTAGATCTACCGTCGAATTCCGCATCGAAGCGGGACGGAATCGCAACAAAGCCGCGCCCGGAGAAATATCCATCCTTCGCGAGATGATAAATCCGCAAAGGCGATGGAGAAATTGACCCAAAAGCGATCGGTAAACAGTAAATAAAACCGGCAATAAGAGTCGGGCGGCTTTTTTTGATGTGCGCGCCGGTGCGTCAACAAATCTCGACCGCAGCGAAACCGATTTGTTTGAAGTTCGAAGTCTCGGCGGGGGTATCTCTGCACGGGTAAACAATAAAATGCTTAGTATTTATACGCACAAACGCGTAGTTTTACGTGCGCGGTCTGAGATAGAGTCTGAAATGCCGTGGGGCGCTTCGGAGAGCACCTTGCTTTCTGTTTACAGTTCGATTATGAGGATCGGACAGAGATATTTCGGCAAATGGACGGTATTTGTTTCTAGAGGTTAGATTAACGGGTAGACGGTTAGTGTAAATAGAATTTTATTTATAAGTCCAGAATGTATCGAGGAGTAGAAGAATGTTATTATTTAATTCTTTGTGAATTTCCTAATAGGTGCCTACTATAATGGTATACAGGGTGTCGCAAGACGAACGTCAGCGATCTATATATAAAAAACTATTTACCAGAAAAAAATGAAAAATTTAGTGTAGACAAATATGGATTTGGCCTAATCCAGCAAAATATACACAAGTCTCCAGCACTTTCGGTTATACATGGTATGACGTTAATTTTCTTATTTTAAATGCAACACCCTGTATATTTTTATATTTTTGAATTGCCCTTAAAATTCTAGTTAAAATTTATGTAGGGATCCCTATACCTAAATTCATTTGTTTTCGAGATATTTCGATTCTTTGTAGAAAAGTGACATTTGCAACTCCTTACAAAAACGTTAATTCCTCATATCCGCTGCCAGTTTTCTACAGTCTATTTAACCATAAAACTGGATGGGCAAAATATAGACTGGAGAGCGGAAGTTCAATATCTAGGCCTTACCCTAGACAATAAACTTCTATGGAACAACATGAATTTGAAGTACTAACAAGCCAAAAGAGCTCTGATGGTGTGCAGAAACTTTGCAGGGAAAATTGGGGATGCAACCAAAATACTGCTTTGGATGTATACAGCGATAGTGAGACGATCATCATCTATGCATCAGTAGCATGGAGCAAAAGAACTAATCTGGCCACCGCGAGAATAACCTTTCGAAAGTGCAAATTAGCATGTGTATGCATACGGGGCTATGAGAACCTGCCCAACAGCAGCTATTGAAGTAGTATTGGATTTGCCCCCTCCACATTGTAGTAGAGGGCGTGGCGAAAGGAACGCACTAAGAAGGTCAAGGAAGGAATGATTAGGCATAGGCTCAATCTCCTGACGATGATCAAACCTGGATATGCCCGGGATGATATGTTAAAAATTTAGCTTTGTGAAAGAATTCACCATAAAGCTAAGTAACAGGAGCGAGTGGGATCATAATACCATCTTGAATTGAATAGAAATGCCATCAATGGTATACTGATGGTTCAAAACGGCAGAAGGAACTGGAATAGGATATATGGGCCTAGAACTACATATTTCGAAAGCTTGGGAAATACCCAAGTATATTTCAGGCGGAAATACACGCTATTGGAAGATGTGTTCAGTTCAATATGGATAGGAACTATCGGAAACAGGAGATTATCATCGTGTCTGATAGTCAAGCAGCCATCAAGGCGCTGAACTCATATGAAATCAGCTCCCAGATGGTCTGGGAATGCCTAAGGAAACTAAATAGAGCTAGGCAAAAGAAATAAAGTAACCCTCCTGTGGGTTCCGGGTCACACAGGAGTGGAAGGAAACGAATAACGGATAACCTCGAAAAAGGGGCTGGAATGCCTTTTGTAAGGCCTGAACCTTTTGCGGGTTAAGTAGCAGTAAATACTGAGAAACTAAAAATGGAAATGGAGGCAGAGAAAACCAGTTATTGGAAAATCTCCAGGGAATGAGGCAAAGTAAAATTCTTCTGGGAACTTATAAAGCAGAAGAGGTTTACAGATGCATCAACCTGAGTAAGAACAATGTTGCATATTAACAGGAATACTTTCAGCTATTGTCGATGAAAGGACACCTGAGTAAGCTTGGATTGGAAAAGATCCTGAATGCAGATTTTGTGGGAACAGGATGAAACATCCATCCACCTCCTCTCAAACTTCGTAGCACTGTGCAACTCGAGAGCATTGCAGCTGGAGCATGTGAAATCGAAGAGGAGACTTACCTAACTGAGGCCCCCTGACATCTACACTTTCTAAAAGGAATAGGATTGGAAGGCCAGCTGTAAGCGCAAGATAGGGGACACAATAGATCTTTTAGGTCGCAGTGTAACACCACCCTTCTATTTACATACATACATACATACAGTCCATTTGGCATACTTATTGACTGAAGATAAATGCATCATGATGGCGTATAAAATTTATTATATCTCATACGGGGTGTGCATAAACGTTGTTACAGCGTTAGTTCCGAAAAATACAGAAAAGTCAAAAATTTCAAATGGAATATCCTATTTTTTCCACCTTATTATTATATAACGTTAAAAATAAGTGCAATTTATTATTAAGTTCCCTATACCTATCTGCAAGGGTTTTCGAGTTATTTCAAAAGAAGTATTTTCTTATATACACGGTAAAAAGTTTCTGTAATAATGCAGTAATAATCCTGTTTTATTTTACAGCATTATTGCTGTAAGGAAATTTTTACAGGAAAATTACTGAAGCTTTAGTTTCTCAGTAAATAAGCAAACAATTAACGTAAAAGTCTAAAACATTGGCTTAAATTTCTGACAGCGTTTAAATATATCAGAAATCATCCTTAAATTTACAGCAATCATACTGTGATATTAAGGGTAAGTGGGGGAAACATGATGACGCGATACTGTAAATTTACAGTTATACTGAAATTTTCACTCTCATCTGTAAAATTACAGTAGTTTTCCTGGCGGACAATTACCAGGAATACTACTGTGTAATTTTTTTTACTGTGTAGCAGAACTGTCAATATTGTGGAAACCAAAATGCCAGCCCGTCTTAGCTGTACAAACGAAGACTATTGAAATTTGTTTATTATCTATGGAGAATGTAACAAAGTGATATTAAGAACATGTGATGCCTTCGCTCTACGGTATTCAGAGAAACAGAAACCGTCCATAACTGTTTTAAAATGTATAACTGATAATTTTAAAAATACTGGCACAGTCAGGGCTACAACCCGAAAAAGAAAACTTATTGTCAATAACTATAACACGATAATTGCCATTATGGCTTATTTTCGAGCATTTCTGATGGCATCGTTGAGACAAGCTTCTTTGGAATCAGTAATCTCAATGGATTCAATACACAGATTTTTAAAGGACCATAAAATGAACATTTAAAAGAACAAGCTTACAGGAAAAGAGAACAGTTTTGCGAATTTATTTTAACCAGGCACCACCGTGATAATAACTTTTTAGAAAATATTATATGGACGGACGAAGCTCAATTTACAAAGAATGGACTTTTTAACCGCCACTGGAATGACATAAATCCAAATGTCTGCAAAGGATGAAATTTCCAAGAAAATTGACATTTTAATGTATATGCGCCAGTGAGGAATGATAGGGTGATGACACTACATATTTATCAAGACAATTTAAACGGTGAAACCATCTTTTTGTCTGTGATACTATAAACTGACTATAAATTTCCTTGTAGCTGTAAGATATTTGAATATTTTAGAAACTTTATGCAATGAGTATCTATAAAATTTGCCTCTGGCGGAATATAATACATTTTTTTATCAACATGATGGAGCTCGGCCACTCTCGTTGATGAAATATGGGCATCATTGCTCATTCACCATCTCAACCAGCGCCGAAGTTACTAAGCAGATTTTCTGGAGCTTGCGTTGGCCGATTCATATTTTAAAAAATAGAGCTACTAATGTTCACGAAATATCTGTTAAATTCTTCAGCTGGAATACCAGATTCTTTTATTTGTTGCTTGCCTTGTTTTGTGCAAGTTTCTCGGTGAGTAACCTTCCAGATAGCCGTCTGTTTATTCCCACTTTTATTTATAAAAGCACTAATTCCTTTACATTGCAAGCTGCCCACATTACTCTGATATCCTCTTTTGTATTTCTCATATAGGTTAAAACTGCCCTCCATTTTGATTGTTTGTATCTGCAAGTTATTCGAAGTGAACGACATTTCGAAAATATTTTCAAAAATGCAAAGTCCAGATAATAACGTCAATCTAAATAATAACTTTTTAATTAAACGAATTCCTCATTCAATTTTGTACAACTTTTCTATATGCTTCCATATACCCATATTATTTTTTTCAGCAAGTATTTTTACTTGCCTTCCTTATAGTACATTAACTGGATCGTGGAAATTTTACCTTTAAGGAAATTTACTTGTAAAATCTTAACCACGTTATTTACAGGTAATTTCAATACAAAACGTTTACAGCTTATATCAATTAAGATAAAGCATTAGGCAAAACGATTGGTAGGGCTCTCGATTCATAAATTCATTTATTAATTAAAAATAACTTGATTTGACATGATTAATATAACTGGAAGAATATCCTTCCATACATACCTACAAAATAAAGAATTGGTAATCTGCAGATTAGCGAGAGCAGATTGCTTATTCAACTTATTAACAGCAAGTTGAGAATATTGTTTCTGTTATTTTGCAAACTGATCCATTGTCTAATTACCCTAGCACTAACTTTATATTATTATTGCCACTTCACAGTTCGATGTCCCTATCGACCATTAATTCATTTCGGAATCTTAATTACACCTTAATAATTTATACAGCATGTTGTCCTAATGAATTGACAATGTATAAGCAATAATTTTTTGAATTTAATCAATGGTGAATCAACATAGTATCAGTAATATTTTTGTCGGCCATAAGTGTTAATGAATTTAATGAAGCAAGCCGACCTTATTTAAATATATGATATGCTTATTCTAACGATGTCAATGGAAATAAATTCATTAAGCTCCATTAAAAATTTCATTCATTATGTTATCTATGTACATATGTACTTATTGTTAGGTAACATCATCCGTCTGCATACAAATGAATTTAAACAGAGAGTAAGTTTTTGTATAAAACTGAACCTCGTTGTATTTTCAATTGATAGAAACGTACTCGCAAATAGCAATTTCTATGTGGTGTAGAACTCGAAGAAACGTTTCTAATTACGATGTGGTTAGGAAATTGCCTTTACTATAACGAAATTTTCTACCGAATAACATCGCAGACTCTTCCACGTTTTCACATATAAAACTTCATTCCATGTCGGTTTCCGCACTCTCAAGGTTTGGTAAACCGGAAAATGTTCTTCAACGCGATTGACGCCAAGTGGATTCTCCATTTCCTCGAAACGTTGGAAATAAACACAGAACTGAATGTATGATATATATGTAATATCATCAATTGAATTCAGCCTCCAGCAAAGCATGATTTCATATATTTAAAATATCATGTTGGTGGTGACAAACAAAATACATCTATCACCTACACACTGTACTGGTTTATTGACACTATAAATCATAAAGTTCTTATTATCGAATCATACTTTAGAAATGGTGTAAAATTATAAAATCGAGAATGATTGCACTCTTCACAGCCATGTGTACAAGAATTTTAGGCAGAATTTCCAAATTTTCCGCCAGTAATTCCAGTGAAAGGGGGTTTGTGTCCCGAAAACCAGGTAGTGGTAAGACCATTAAAATGGACAGATAAAAATATAGCAGATGCTAAGGAAAGAAAAACTCAATCACCTAAGAAATCGCTTCGTAAGCATTCACAGCAAACACAACTTTCATATGGAACATGTATACAATCCTTAAAAGATTTAAAACAAATTCCATACATATCTCACTGCGTGCAAGAACTCTTACCCGAAAAGTCAACGGTGACTTTATTACTGCAAGCTTAAATGATTGAATGAATAACATATTACGTTGTTGCAAATACTTTTTCTCGAATGAAGGATGGTTTCATTTATCAGGTTATATAATAAGCATTTGGATCTAGTGGAATTCACATGAAATTCTGGAAACATCCTTGCATTCTCCAAAAATAGGCATTTCACTTGCTATTTCTCCCAAACGGATTATTGGTCCAATATTTTTTAAAGTCATAAATGCGGAACGATATCCTGGTAATTCATTACAACAATTTTTAAATCAATTACATGTTTATGAACTCCGCGAGGAATATTTGCGGCAAGAGAATGCAAAACTCCGTAAAACAATGGAAAAGATAGAATTATTGCATGAATTCCTTGATAATAGGATAGTAGACTTTCCACCACGATCTCCAGATTTGACAATTATGGACTATTTCATTTATCCACGCCTAAAAAGTGAAGTATTTACAAATCGTCCCCATGCAATTGAAGAACTTACTGAAGCTGTACGAAATGTCTGTGAGGAAATTACTCCACATAATTTAAGGAATGCCTTCAGTAACTTGAAATGAAGAGTGGCATTATGTTATTTATAGAAAATAAAGGAGTTCACTTTGAACATATCGATTGTAACTGTTTTCTATAATTAAATTTGTTGTTGTTTGACAAAACCTAATCTGTCAACATAACCTGTACCATACAAACGCCACAGAAGAAGTCAACTTACACGTTTTTAAACTTATACTGCCAACCAAAGTTTAAAGAAAAAAATTCCATGACCTATCAGAGGGTATATAGCAATATTTAATGATATGGGAGCTTAAGAGTGCAGATTATTTTTGCGAATGAAATAAAGCTGATGGTATATAAAATTGAAACTACGTCACAACACGGCAATGTTATAATTACGACCCAACAGTTTTAGAGCGGATGCTGTGTTGTTACACGTTGTTGAGTTTCAATAGGAACCGGAACTTTCACTGACCCTTGCCTATCTGCAGCTATGTGTGGTTTCCGGTTACGGAGTTTTGCCCTCGAAAACTTCGATCAACGACCAGAGAGCAATGATTTCGTGCTGTATAATTTAATGGTACCACAACAGTAGACAATGTGCATAATTTAGAAACAATTGAATCCCACAAAATACGGAAAAATACGCCATTAAACATGCGAGATTGAATTTAGTACCAATAAAGTATTTAAGCAAGTAAAAATGACGGTGTGCATTGGTTAATATTAGGTGAAGCTGTGTGCAATTTATTTCTATCAGTGAATGTACAGAATGGTCATTAGGAAAATATTTCACCATTTTCAAAATGATTTTTCCCGATTTTTCTATACGAAACGCTCTGGTATGATGAATGAAATATTATGATATATAAATGTTTTTTTTTTATATAGCAACATTCATCCAAAAAATGTTCAGCTTCCATCACTGCATTTTTGCTATACAGAATGAAAAGTTGCAAGCTAGCTGTGGATTACATTCTGGGCGACAGGAAGTGAGAAGGACTTCAGCTATTTAACGTTCGGTAAATTGTAATAGCTCAGCCGAAGTATGGTGAGAGTGATATTTTTTTCTCGCTAGAGCTCACTTAATATCGCTATTGATAGTATGGACAACAAATTAATAACCAATTATCTGAGCTAATTATTGTAAACACGATTTATAAATCTTATGATGAAAGATTGTTGACGATGGATGAATACTTGAGTTGTTGTTTGGGCTATTTCCATCATTTGTAAGATTTTGATGATGTGACGTTTTGGTAGTTCGTCTACTGCCGTCATCAGGGTAGCCCTGAAGAGGGCTGTCTCTTGGCAAACTCATTATTTGCAATTAATTTGACAATTATGTCCGAGAACCATTTTTTTCTTTAGTGTAAAGTATCCCAGGGGATCGGTATAAATAAATTGTAATTAAATTAAATTAAAAGCAAAATTCGTGTTCCAATCCTCTTTTATTTAATCTTATTGCGACATGTTTCGGTAATTAACCATCATCGGCCAATAAAACCTCAATATTCGTTTTCTTCTAAAATAATGCGTCGAAGTTTTGATACATTGAGAAAAAAAATCTTTGAAAAAACAGTTTAAACTAATTAAAATGATGGACGTAAACACAAATACATTAAAACGTTTGTATATAAATATTTTTTTATACAAACGCTTTAATGTGTTATTTTAACGATTTATGAAGTTTATAAAAGTAATATTAAATCCAACACTGTATTTGTATTGGTGGAAAGGGAAGTAATAAGGCAATACTTATTTCATAATTGAAATCTGTTCATGCTTCTTTTCTATTCATACTTATTTTTATATGGAAGTATCACATAATATACTATAAATTTCAGTGACCTAGCTCATAAGCAATATCAAAAGAAAAACAGTTTTAAAAGTCAATAATCAAATAAAATAACAAACATAGATTTTAGAAAATCTAATAATCGTAAATAAAGTACATATTCGTTGGTAAATAGTATATTATTAAAACAAAAATATTCATGTTCGGGATATTTATTAATCAGTAATTCATAAAATTCCATATGACCATAATAATCACGGGGTAAAAGTTCTTGGGATGTGCTAATTTTGTACCTTAAGCAAGAGGTTTAAAACAGTTGTTGCATTAATATTATATTCGCGAGTAATTTGTCTATAACACTATATACATACTAGGATTTAATTTTACTAATGCACAAACTTTTTGCACAATTTCGATTAGCATTCCTTCAACAATGCGTTAGTTAGATGACCTTTCCCAAAAATAGGATTTAGCAAAAGATCGTTAGAGCAGTGATAAACAATTGAGACGGATATCTTCTTCATAAATTTAAACAGGTACAGATAAATTGCCTCCCGAGATAAGGAGCCATTATTAATAATTTATAAATTGCCTCCCACAATTTTTAACTACCTGCTATATATGTGTAAATTGGGCCTCGGTTTATAAATAATACAACAGTTATTAGTCCCAACAAAGGTTTGGGAGGCAGTTTACCTATTTATGAGACCAATTAAATCCGATCCTTTCTCCTATTACCTGTGGGGAGCCAATTTACCAACATCCATTTAAACCCTACTCTACTGATAATCGGATTACAGTGCAATTAGAACTTAGGTAAGAAACATTTTTTTTCAGAAATGCAGGTATGAATGCAGTATAAGCCATGCACAGCCGCATTATATTAGTACGAAAAGGAATTAATTTCCTTCATAGTTTGTTCGTCCGTAAACGTGTTAACATATCTGCTGTTTGGTGAAACAAAAGTGAATTTTAGTTTGAAAGTGGTCTCAAATCAAAAATTGGATAAGTGATTGCAGTACACTCAAAATTATTGACGAGGAAAGTGTTTTATACGCACTTTGTGACAAAAGGGTAAGTTTAATTTTGAAAGATTTTATCAATAAGAAAAGATTGTTACGTAACCATAATGAAACAAATTATTATCAGAGAAAATATGAAGAATAGCCCGGGTGCTAGGTTACAACAGTTATTGGTTGATAAATGCATTCATTTTCAATGATTTCGACATGTTTTCTGTGGTGACATAAACTGAAAATCACATCTTTTTTAAGAAAAAATATAGAAGAAGTGGTCTCCGACGAAAAATAAACACTTTAACGTGATTCTGGAGGCATTCTACACCCATACAGCCCAACATTACGATCTTCAGAGCACTCTATTCTGCATATTATCCATTATCAGATATGTTTAATTGTATGTTCCTTAAAACTAACACATCGTTCTATTTTTTATCATAAACACCAAAATCATCAAAATTGTAGTTTACACAACTGTAGAACTTAAAAAAAAAAAAGAATTTATTTTTGTAGTTTTTGTAGCAATATAGTTATTATTATAACTGAATGTTAAAATAATTTGTTACACAGATTACCTGCCAGAAGAAATTTCAAGTAGTGGAACATTTGAAAGCAATATTTCATCAAAACAAGGTTTCTAATAAATCGCCGAAGGAAGTTTTCACAATAATTCCACAAGAAGCATTTTCCAAAGATTTCTGTAATGTTTTTCTAGATTGTAATACGTATTCCTTTATAATCCGATATTTCAATAATTCCTGAAAACTCATTACAATGTCAATGATAAAGCCCACTTATGTACTCAGTTCCTCAACTTTACGCAAGAAATACATCGACGAAATTTATGAAGATGTTAGAAAGGAGTTGAAAAACCAAAATCTTTGGTTCTCTGTTAATGAAACCACCGATGCGAAAGGTTCCAGTCAATCTAAAGGACATTTAGTTAATATAATGTAAAGTAATATGTCATTAGTTTATTGTATTGAAACTTTGTTATTATTGTTGTTTTATATTGAAAATTAATTAAACTTTAATTATCATTGACTATATTTTTCAAAATATTAGACTATGTTACTTAAATGGATTCATTATCAAAAATTCAATTAATAATAATAAATATGTACACTAAATATGGATAATCTATATTATTTCATAAAAAAAATATTCAAATTTATTACAAAATGGAATTTGTTTAAAATCTTTGGAATGTTTTTCAAATCAAAAGAGTGACACGAAATTTTCAACATGAGGTATGATAAATGGGAAGCTGTGTACAATATTAACATTTATCGTATATGTTCTGGTGCGTATGGCAATATAGAAAAAGTGATTATTTATCATTGATTAGAAATGAATTTTTTTGATTGAAAAGTTATTAAATTAAAAATTGAAAAATGAGAAGAAATGTTATATACAACATAATTTATTATATAAAACAAGTGCATTGTATCATACAGTTTGGGAATGTTGATTTTTTTAAAAAAGAAGGAGTTGAATAAAAGATTACAAGGAAGAAAAACTAAATTAAGGTGTGGAAGAAGTAATTAAAGAGGAGATTCCCTTATTTTAAAGTCGGACTTTTATTTCTTCTTATATATACTAAATTCAAATACACATGAGTCACACAAAAGCTAGTTAGAGGATTGAGTTAAGTTTTTAAATAAAAATTGCAAGAAATGATATGAATTATAGATATTGTCATTCATTGAAATATTTCTTTTATTATTCAAATATGTAATATCAATTGTGTGAAACCAAATAATTATCCCTAAGAGAGTACCATTACAATAGATAATTTAGCCAAATTAATTCATGTTACCTTAGCCAGGTTTGCTAATTGATCCTTAGCTAATTTCTTTTTACCCAATAAAGTAACTTTTTGAAAAAGTTCTGTTAATGTTAACTGACGCCGTTTCGTATATGTTGGCAGCTGAAAGTCTAAAAAGAAAATTCCGAAATTAATCCATTGTACTTATTTGGCTCATGGTTTAAATAAGGGTTGCTGATAAAGTTAGATTAGAGTTTCCAGATGTAAGTAGTTTAATTAGTAATATCAAAGCACCCTTAGAAATGCAATTATATAACGAAAGGCTTCCCGACATTTCATTGTCACCAGAACCTATCTTAACAAGGTGGGAAATATGGCTTAAATGTGCTGTGTTACTTGCCGATAATTACGAAGACATCAAAAATGTTGTAACTCAGTTTTATTCAACAAATAGTGTTGCCATCGAAAAATGTAAGGTAATTTTAAATAATTTCACAATAAAAAATCAGCTATCATACATTAAATGTAATTTTGTCATAATATAGGGGACAATTATTAGATTAGGAGAAATAAAATCTTTAAATGATAGGTGTAGTCAATGGATTAACTGAAAAAAAAATGAATGAAAAAAAATTCCAGGCAAAAATGGAGATTTTGCTACTTTAAAATCGATATAAATGTAGTTAATTTTAGTGAATAGGTACATTAATATAAGTCTCTCATTAATACCCAGTTTTAAGAATACACCGACCAAATCTTGGGATGTTAAAATAACATTTTTTCAATGTAAGCATATATCTACAGACGTAGATATAATTTAACTATGGGAAATTTTTAAAAAAATATATAGTTATTTATTGTAATTAATTAATATATAATTTGTAAATAGGACAAATGAATATTTTAATTTCCTAAAACATAATAAATAAATATATTTCACAAGTGTATATTGCATGCATATTTGGCAAACTTTTTAGTGCAAACTTCCCAGTCTCTAATCATAACTTATTAACCGTTATAAAACGTGAGGACCGTACCCTAATACCCAGCGGCGCCTTATTAAGAAATGAACGAAATGAATCGAACATCGGCTTCACTTGAAGTGAGTTACGCATGTCTAGCGATTCGTTCCCTTCATCTCGTAGTAGTATGGAATGAGGACATCATTGAATTAATTCGAATTGAAAAGATCGATGTGAGGATATCATATATTATGTGGTAGTTAGACAAGGGTAGAAAATAGTGGTGAGTGCTTGCCGTTAGACAGCGATAGCGTGTACGTATTGGAGATGGTTCTTAATAAAAAAAAGGATGAAAATATGATTTCTACTAATTAACAAAGTCGAGAATACGCATACTATTCTACTGGGCAATTGTATGCCAGATATACAATTCGATATACCATCTCCAATACGTAATATTATTAGTCTAAAAAAAATGCTTACCTTTGGTGATGTTTAATCTGATCTGTTCTTTTTCCCAGGATGCAAAGGACGCTTTAAGCGCCTCTGTCATGGTTTTGTTAGTACCCGGCGTCAGTGGCGGTACCTGCGTCGGGATGTCTGTAATACAAACAAGAGGAAAATGTATTTAATTTCAAATAAATCAAAACTCTACAATGTTTAAACATATTGGACAACAATAATCAATCTTGTAAAAGCTAAAATTAGAATCTTAGTTTACAATTGGTAAAATAAAATAGTAGCTGTAAAACACAAACGAACAGAGGCTATACGACTAGCTGGTTAAAAATGTACAGACAGTCGTTGTTTTAGGACGCGCATTGAATATGTAATACGGCACAAGCCAATTCCAATAAAATTCCTCCATCGTTTATTTATGCATATAAACGAATACGCCGTTTTCGTTCGTTGCGATGTGTGCGTGCCTCTCTCTATCGACTGTTCGTCGGGTACAATCCGACGGAACCAATGTCCACGGTCCATGCGATGAGTAAGATATAAATAGTAATTAAAACCCCAAAAGAAAAATAAATACGCACAAGATTTTTCGTTTATATCTAATTTCCACTTACCGAGAACGTATAAACGGATTTTTTAGATTGTTCGATTTTATTTTTGCTTGTTAACGAAAACGCATAACAAACACGAGGAAGTAGTTAATCTTTCAGTTGCTATTAATAATCGGGGGGGAATTTATTCTCGGAAATAAATTTAATTTCCAAGGAAAATGTGTGGTGTGTCACTCAACTGTTATTCGTCAGCAACGCGAAAAATAGTAAACAACTCTATGCGATACTTTAAATTCCTCGTTTACAGTAAGTAATAAAGAATAATGTTCTTTTTAGACGTATCGAATGTAAAGATTGAAATTTCAAACAGAATCATATAAGCGACGAGTTTAACAATCAATTTAGCCATTAATCTTATTAATTAATGTACTTGTTATTTAAAATTTATTTAAAAATATCCTGTAAATATACAGGGTGATTCTCAATATATGCGACAAACTTTAAGAGCTGATTCCTGAAGTTATTTTGATCATAAAAGTTCATATGAGTATATGTCCAAAACGGTTTGGTTTTAAAGTTATTAAATGTTTAATAATAAATTATAAACTATGACTAACACGATATAATATCAGAGTTGGTTCCTCAAAAACTATTGTATTGAGAGGGAATTGTTTATTTGTCATTTCAATATTTGTCAATAGTTGTCAGAGTATTCATTCAGTTTATTGCCAGTTTCTGTTTTCTAAAATGAATTACACGAATGCTGAGATGTGTGATATGCATTTCGTTTACGGGCTTGCCAATGGAAATTCGCGTGTTGCTAGACGTCTTTATGAAGAACGATACCCGAACCGTATCATCCCGTATCATTCAATATTTGCCCGTCTTCACCAACGTCTTAGTGAACCGGGAAATTAAAAAAAAACGGACGACTGATAACAGGCACCCATCTACAGTGAAAACTCCACAAGTTGAAGAAATAGTACTAAATAAAATTGAGGAACATCCTACTACAAGCACTAGAAAAATTGCGTTTGCTTTAAACTTTAGTCAGGCCACACTTTGAAGAATATTGAAAGATCAACTGTTGTATCCATATCACATTCAACGGGTGCAGGAACTTTTGCCGGCAGATTTTCCGCAAAGAGTGGCTTTTTGTCAATGGATGCAACACAAAATCGCATAAAATTCTGACTACTTGGCTCAAATATTCTTCACCGACGAGGCTACTTTCTCTAGAAACGCGATTATTAATTTTCATAATAATCGCATATGGGCCGAAGAAAATCCGCACGAAATAGTGAATGCCCGTCATCAACATCAATTCTCTGTCAATGTGTGGGGGAGATCACTTGATAGGTCCACATTTTTTACCGATGCGGCTAAATGGCGAGGTATACCGCAATTTTCTTGAAGAGGAGCTACCACTACTGCTGGAAGAAGTTCCGTTGCAATTAAGATTACAAATGTATTTTATGCATGACGGTGCTCCGGCGCATTTTAGTTTAGTTGCTCGCGAGTTTTTGGACAATACGTATCCAGATCGGTGGATAGGACGGGGAGGTCCACAACCGTGGCCTCCTCGGTCTCCAGACTTAAATTCTTTGGACTTTTTTCTCTGGAGTCACCTTAAATCATTAGTTTATACGACTCCCATTTAAAATGTCGATGAACTGAGTAATCGTATTATTGCTAGCTTTTCAAACAATTCGAAATACCCCTGATATTTTAGAACGGAATCGCCAGTCAATACGACGGAGGATAGAGGCTTGTATTGCAGTTGGGGGCGGTCACTTTCAAGCCTAGGAATCAGCGCTTAAAGTTTGTCGCATATATTGAGAATCACCCTGTGTAAATATAGTTAAAGTTTGGTGAAGGTACTCCAAGTTTCTGTTACTGAAAGCTTCTTCTACTAGTACAATGAAAATGGAAATGGAAAATTAACATTTCATAATTTTTCCAATTCCTTATTTTATATTAATATAAATTTTACAAATTGTTTGTCGTTTGTGTGTTTGAGTTTTTCACCCTTAGAGGTGTTTTGCTGGTTGTTTGTTTCGGCATTATTTCTTGTTCAAGAGGCTATGAGATTTATGTTTGACGAAGGAGAACGAGTTGCATCCAACAGAATTTTACTTTAGTCTAGACTCAGATTTTAAATTGTCTGTGTATGTTCATTTTACTGTGTTTGCGTAATTTTAACGTGTACTCAAATTGATGGAACCATTTGACGTTCATTCAATTTTTTCTTGCTTTTTTAATTTAATTAACTTAAACAACTTTTAAAAAAATATTTTTTTTCAAATGTTCCTCTCATTTTTATAATGCCAATTGTAAGTAACACTCAAGATACTTTTGTTTTGTTCTATGGTTAATTTTTTAAATTTCTCCGTTCATTACTGTAGGTCTGAAGAAGGAGCAATACCCGAACCCGAAACGTTATACAAGGTTAAAATGGCAACCTTGAAATAAACCCCTATTCTGTTTAAAAAAAGTTTTTATAACATTAACTTCATTATTAACCTCATTACATAAATAAATAAAAGTAAAACTTTTGATTTATTTAAAGTTTCTAATTGAATAAAATAATAAAAAAAATGGCAAAAAAATAAATATAAAAAAGAAATATTTTGTAGTATGAATATCTCCATGAAAAATTTAAGTCTATTTGATTTAGTAATTACGAAAATTTATTTTTATAAGTTATTTAATTTTTATTATTAGTACATACAAAACTCATCATTACAGATGCATGAAAAAATTATTAATTTTATTTTTTTGTTATTTCTTTTCATTAATATTATATTAGTTGGACAGTACATATAGAATAATAGTACATTTCTAGGTATAACTGTGTGAGTGTAAGATGTTAGGAACTCATTATTTTTAAGGATATTTTGCTAATTTTCCAATATAATATCTACAAATATGTTCTGATTAGAACACAAATTCGCAATATTATTTGGAGTAAGCACTAAATTTTGCGCTGTGCGCTAATAAATGGATTAAACGTAGAAAAATACATACATATGTCGCTATTGATGTCTCCCTCATTTAAAGAGTAGAGGAAGTCCTCTAGTATCCTTAAAGTTTTATTACAGTTGGAAGTACCGGCGCTACTTATGAGGGATTTGAAAAAAAGTAATATAACGTAAGCAGCCAATGGAGGAATGAATTAAATTCCTTGTTATCCGTCTAAGCTTTCGCAATCAATTTATTGCTTCTCGTATAAATGCTTAAGCATTCATTTCATTCATTTGTCTATTGGTTGCATACCTGATAACACTTCCTTCAAATTAGAAGAAAGTTTGTCAAGTTGTTTTTAAAATAATATTTGGAACATAAACTAGAATTTATTAGGCATTTATCCTACAAATAACAAGACAACAACTTGAAAAAAAAAAACTATGGTCAAAAATGCGGTTTATAACTTGCTGTACCAACAACTGACCAATATTGGTGGCTGGCCGATACAGGAGGACCCCTACGGTTTACCTGCTAACATACGAATACAGGAGACGTATTGACTATGAATTACGTCCCTATAAGATAACAGTAAAACGGGATTTTAACTTTAAATATATAATATATATACATAACTCACAGCGTAACTAATTAGTTTGTAATACACAATAAATGTGTAAGTCATGTTCACACAAAAAGAGTCTATGACAATACTTATAGCTACACCGTATTTCATAAATCAACGTCTGTGGTTGAATTGTCTCGCAAATCGATGTTTGTGCCTGAATCATATAGCAAATTAATAATTCACGATACCATGACATTGTATATGTGTATACATACATTCTATTTTGCTATTATTTAACGGAATTTTTCCAATTTTCAGCAGTTATGTGTTTCATAGTCTCTTGTATAAACTTAAAAACTTTTTATTATTCTAACTTTGTTGCATGTATGCGTTATGGAATTATCTACTGGGGAACGTCATATGAAGCAAATACAATATTCTTAATACAAAAACGAGCAATCAGAATTATTTTCAATATGAAATATGATGATTCCTGCAAGAAGATTTTTAAAGATAATTTAATTTTACTTTGTAATGATTTAATATATATACGAAATATTATGCTTTGTTATAAACATAAAGAAGAATTTTGTGTGCGTATAATTATCCCACGACCATAACACGCGTATCGATAATTATCTGTTGCCCCCTCCACATCGAAAGGCAATGTTTCAAAAGAGTCCATATTACGTTGGCTGTAAATTCTATAATAAGTTACCCCGTAATATAAAAGAAATTTTAAATTTTAATTTATATAAGAAAACCGTTAAGCAATATTTATGGGATAAAACCTGTTATAGTGTTAGTAATTTTTAGTTAATAATTATGTTCTCCCTTTTTCTTTCTTTTTTTGTGACTTGTTTCAGGCATGTATTTTAATATTATGCTTTTGAAATAAATGATTATCTATCTATCTATCTATCTATATGTGTTATGGTACTTTCACTACATTTAGATGTTTAATTCAATTCGCCTTATGGTATTTTTCAGTTAACCCGTGTAAATTTCAGGACCATCAATTTTTCTCGATGTTCCTTTGTCACTTCTTTGCTTTCGGGGACCGGCGCTATTTTTTTGTTACCCTATAAATGTTCCAAAAGACACTTTGGTTAATTACGACGTTCGTTCAATATTCTTTTTTAATTTTTCATTTTTTTTTTTTAATTTTTGGCAATGTGTTGTTAGGTTTGTTATATGTCTCAATAAATAATAGTTATAGTAAGTAATAGAGGATTAACCACTAACTTTAATGATTCATAAAAGTACCATCAAAATATGTTAATTTCATAATTATTAATGATAGCTTTATTGTATGTTACAAACAATTTAAAATTAACACTAATTTTGGACGTATAATTTATAGTCAATACGACCCTCGGATTCATATGCAGTAAGTAAACCGTAAACCGTACCCTTCAAATAGGGGGTCAGGTAGTAGTTATCACTACAGGAGGTTCAGCAACACCATTGCAGGCTAACGTCTATAAAAGTAATATCCTTATATCTTGAAATGCACTATAGTTTGCTATTAATGTTTAAAATATTAAGATAAAAATAATAAAAATAGGAAAATATAGGATAAAAACACAGGCTAAACGAATTCTCCATATGTTTTTGATAATGAGTACTTGATTGATGTGGTATGTTAATAGCAAAAAACTGCTGTTCTTTAACAAATCTTAATTTTTATTACTATTTTTATGAACAGTTTCGATGTATTGCCCTCATCTGTGTGATTGTTTTATAATTTATAATTAACTAGCGTCAAAAGAAGCTACGTCAATGTTAAAATTAAGATTGGTTAAAGAACAGCAGTCATTTGCTATTGATTACTACATTCAAGATTGTCGTTTTAAATAGCGAGACTTTAACCAAAAGTCACCGCTTATTTTAATTATGCCTGCTGCATTAATTCCGTAATTTAATAATCGTTTCAGTGCGTAAATAACTGGAATTGTAAAAATCGTTGAAATGACATTTTTGCTTCTCTCATGTTCTTAAAATGAGAGCAGTTCGTGTGATTCCTATACATATAGAATTATACCCAATATTTGTTTTTAGTATAAAATCCCGAGAAACTTTCACCGGTATATTGAAATTATACAAATTAAGTATAATCCATTCTGCAGCGACAGTATTACACTTCTTCTGTTCTAAATTTCTCTTACGACACACTCTGATGCGACTATAGGCATCTTACCGGCAAATTTTCTAATAAACAGTAGGTAATTTTTTAAAGCAGTGACTGAAATCGTTACATAATGGCTAGCTATTACGCAATCAGGAATTAGAGTACATCACGGCGAGTCATGTCGCAGACCAGAAGCAGAACGCGAAGATAGCAGTTGGCAGCAGTGATTACTGAATTTCCATACGCAAAGCGGCGGTAATCGACAGTGGTACCAACTCCACCTCTTCCAACAACGACGACTGTCTTTCTACTACACGGTGTGTGCTTCGGTCGCCAACTGTACATTATATAACAGGTGCTTATATACGAGGGACGGCTATATAATGTATTATTTACGATGGTATTTCGCCAACAGCTGCCCATAACCTACATTAATTCTGTTTTAAAACAACACTTTGGATAAACTCGTAATACGGTTGGTTGGATAGATGTTTGGACGATCGAGGAGTACAACTGTAAGTTGGATTTAAACACGTAAGAGGGAAAGTAACCACTTTTCGGCACATTTAGGTATACATCGAAATTACAGGCTACATCATGACTAATGACATTAAGTTAAGTGGTTTTAAGCCGATGCGATGTTTCTCTTTTTGTAGAATATAAGTGAATTTTAAAACATCCTCGCCACACTTAATTTACCAAATTAATAAGGGAAAAAATCAGTTTAACGCTGTAGCGGTTAAGAAGCGCTCAACATCATTTCGCCTTAACGTTTTTTAAATTAATTATTTGGAAAAGTTCATCTGCAAACAATGACCAATAAATAACAGGAACGTTGTTACGTTTTCAGTTTGCAGACGTACTTAAAAATCATATGACGTAACTCGTGTGCAGACTGTCAGGCACGGGCGTCATACGTGAGCTTCCTGGGACACGTCTGGTAAATATAAAAAAACGAAATGCTTATGTAGCTGTTCCCGCTGGTTACTATGCTGACCATCAAAATTTTAATAGAAATATCCGATCGATAATTTATATTGAGTGTAAATAAATTAATTGAATAAATATATGTGTACCCCAGAGACAAACTACGTTAAATCCAAAAATGGCATTTTAAGGTAGACGCGTTTAAAGTTTTGTTAATGAATTATGTTAAGGCTAAGGTATAACTTCACGTAGTTCAAAAGAGTCTAACTTTTTAATGAAGCAAGATAAAAGTACAAAAAAGATAGCAATGAAAGATCATTGTATGTATATTGACTTAACATGCTTAACTCGATTTTGCCGGTGGATCCCCAGTCTAGTTATAACAAAAGTTACTCTTACTCCTAATTCAAATGTGGCAGAAGCCTATACCACTCTCTTCAAAAAGCGGAAAATAATACTTTCGGCAGACCATCAAAAAGAAAAAGAATGAGATTCCCATTAAATTTGTTTTTTTTCAGCCGAGCATTTAGTAGATACATAATTTAAAAAGCTGTAAAAGTATCTGAGAGAAATATAATACCATTATATCTGCTTCTTCGAAATTATTGAGCATAATCTTTTCCGTTGCACAGAAAGAAATGATTCTTTCTTTTACAATATTAATATCGACCATTATAGAAACTTACCCAAGCATTGGGAAAATTAGATTGTAATGATAAAATGAGGTAACTTGGCTTTGATGATTTTTATATAGCTCATTGCAAGAAATATAAAACTTTTTATACCTGAATACATAGTAATAAATATCTCGAAAACGACTAGGAATGCTTAATATTTATTTATGAAGAATTTAATCTTGCGTCAAACGTCGTAATTAGAAATATAATGTTATATTTGAAAAAAGAAGTAATTTTGTAAGGTTGTATGTATGTATATATATAATCAATAACCTTAATTACCCTAAGTGTGTAAAGGTAAATTCCATACACCAATAGTTTTATTTCTTATTATAGATAAACGCTGGCCATTTTTTCTTGTTTTTGCCATTCTTCTTGCTTCATTCTAAAATATTCCTCTTTTTCTCAAACTTTCTTCTACTGTACTATCCTATGTTTTTCTCGGCCTGCCTCTCTTTCGTTTGTGTCTTGATCTTGCCAGCCATACTCTTTTCGTCAGTCTTTCCTCTTCCTTACGTATCATATGTCCAAACCATTTTAATTTCTGAAAAAATTGTATGTATGTATGTAAAAACGCTGATGTTACACTGTGACCTAAGCGATCTATTGTGTCCCCTATTCTTGCTGTCTTACAGCGGGCCTTCCAATCATATTCCCCTCAGATAGTGTAGGATATGAGAAGGCCCCGGGTTAGGTAAATTTCCTTCTTTGAATTCACATGCTTCCAGGTGTGATGTTGATTTACACAGTGCTACGCTAATAGAGGAGATGGATGGGTGTTTGATCCTCTCTCCCACAAACTCTACATTCCAATTTCTTTGCGAGTCTAAAATTACTCAGATGTCCTTTCAGTTTACAATGGCCTGAAAGTATTTCTGTTAATATGCGAACATTGTTCTCACTCAGGTTGATGCATTCTGTAAACCTCTTTTCGTTATAGGTTCCCAGAAGAAATTTACTTTACCTCATTCCCTGGAGACCATTCCAATAATTAGATTTTCTCTGCTCCATTTCTCTCTTCAGTATTGTACTGCTACTTATCCCGCAAAAGGTTTCAGGCCCTACAAACAAAAGGTATTCCAATCCCTTTTTTGCAAGATTATCCATTATTTCGTTTCCTTCCATTCCTGTGTGACCCGAAACCCACAGAAGGGTTACTTTATTCCTTTTGCATAGCTTAACTTCCCTAGGCACTCCCAGACCATTTTGGAACTGATTTCGTGTGAGCTCAGCGCTTTGATAGCTGCTTGACTATCAGACATAATGATAATCTTCTGCTTCTGATAATTTCTATCAATATTAAACTGGACGCATCTTTCAATAGCGTCTATTTCCACCTGAAATATACCCTAACCTTTCGAAGTACTTGGTTCTAGGCCCATATATTCCTAGTTCAGTTTTCTCTGCCGTTTTAGAGCCATCAGTGTACCATTTAATGGTGTTTCTATTCAATTTCAAGATGATATTGTATCCCACTCGCTCTTGTTACTGAGCCTTCTAGTGAATTCCCCCACAAAGCTGATTTTTTTGACATGTCATCCCGGGGCATATCCCAGGTTTGATCACCGTCAGAAGATTGAAGCCTATGCCTAATCGTTCCTTCCTTGATCATTCTGATTGTGGTTCTTTTTTTCCACGCCCTTTATCACAATATGGAGAGGGGTAAGATCCAACTACCTCAATAGCTCCTGCTGGGCAAGTTTTCATAGCCTCAGTTATGCATACGCATGCTAATCCTTGCACTTTCGAGAACTTAATTCTCGGGGTAGCCAGATTAGTTCTTTTGCTCCAAGCTACTGATGCATAAGTGATGATCGGTCTTTATGATTGTATACATCCAAAGCAGTCTTTTTGGGTTGCATCTCCAATTTTTCCCTACAAAGTTTCTGCACACCATCAGAGCTCTTTTGGTCTTGTTGGTTGCTTCAAGTTCGTGTTTGGTCCACAGACATTTATTGTGTAGGATAAAGCCTAGATTTTTAATCCTCCCTACAACAATCTATATTTTGTCCATCCATTTTTATGATTTTGAGATTGGATTTTCTTTTTCTGGTGAATGTTACTAAGGTGGTCTTAGTGGGGGTAAGGTTAAGTTTCTAAATGTGTGATCAGATTATGAATATTCCGTATAAAATGAAGTGATCTTTAGGCAGAATTTGGTAAGCACGATTTTATTTCTTATGCTCCAGCAATGTGGAATTATTATCTCTAATGGCTTGTGAAATACAGAGTATTATTGAAGACAATAAAAAATAGAATGTTAAAATTTTGATAAAATTTCAAATTAGTGATAGACTTCATTGAGGCAAGAAAGAGCACATCATTTTATTTAAAATAACCCCCTTGGCAAAATTTAAATTTCCCACAATTATTCTCAGTAACTTCAATATTGAAACACGAAGTTTCTGTCGACTTCCGGCATAATAAAATATTTCAACGAATTATCAAGAAGATTTTTTTTTATGTTTCGCAACATCTTTCAGTAATCGAAGTTATTAGAATTTACGTTGTAATTTATTAAATTATCACAAACTGTAACTATAACTAACAGCTTCTTGCGGGTTTCGCCGTGTGTCAAAACTTTCGCTCGACGTTTCGCTGTTCATACTGACAGCTTCTTCAGGATAACTGAACTGATTACTGTTGAAACGTCGAGCGAAAGTTTTGACACACGGCGAAACCCCGCAAGAAGCTGTTAGTTATAGTTACACCGGCCGTGAAAGCCTACGCAGTGTTATCACAAACTGTCTTCATAGCAACAGACGTTTGAGGACAAATCTGCAGTTTAGTTTGCTTTTGTTACTCCAAGAGAAGTAAAATGTATTTCCAACTTCTCGGAAGGCGTTCATAATAAATTTATACTGTATGTATATAAGAAATGTACAAAAATCAACTTAGTAGTATTACAACGACTCCAAATTGCGGATTATTACATACTAACCAACCAAACAACTACTCAAAAGAAGGTTGTACTATTAAACCGGCTACTAATTCGATTTTTTTTTACTGTAACGTCAATTAGTTAACCGTACCTTCTATGAGAAGAGATGTTAATTATATCTTCATTTAATCGAATCTACTTTAATCTAAATAAATTATTTCCCTATAAAAGTTCAAAAATAGTACTTTAAGGGTACAAGTCGGGGTATTTTCAATAAAGAAAAAAACCTTAGGATTACAATATGGTCGATGATCAGGTGGTCACGAAGTAACCAAAGCAGATGGCACGTGCCTTTCTGACTTGCAGGTGCTTTCTTCAACGTTCAATACTTTTTATATGTGCACCTACCCTAACAGACATTTTTACGATAACCCGTTGGGTTATCGTAAAAAGTTGTCGTAATTCCACAACAGGTTGATAAGATGTTCTAATCTTGAATATGGTAGATCTTATATTCATATATACAAAGTACAATGCAATGAAATTGTTTCCTTAAAAAGAACGATATTATCGATTTAAGTATACCTTGCGCTTTTTTTCTTCTTCAGTTTTCTTTTGTCTATACAAACACCTACATTTAATATGTACAGCCATATCTAGACGCTCATCATCAATGTAACGTAATTGCATTTGCGTCATTTAACAGACCGCAATGGTGTTGAACGGTATTGTTCGCCGATATGTATTGCAAGCCATCGAAACAATATATAGCACGTGTTAAGGAACGCAAGTTATGACACGCGAGATCATCTATCTATCGTTCGTTGTGAATTGTATTTAAATCGATATTGTAAATTGTTTTCTGATGTTTTCCTTCTTATAACTATATTTGGGCGTCTGAGGTTAATAACACTTTAACAAAATTCGAGCTTAGATTCTTGAAAAGTGTCGTCTGTGAAATTTTATCACAGAATAACGCAGAAATTTTGACAACAACCAACTTTAAATATGCACTGGCTTTAAGTGTTTACGCACCATCAAAAAATAGAAAGCAAGTGAAGAATATATATATTAGTTCTACGTGCCTTCAAGGCTCATGACTGGGATTATTTTATCATTATGTTTCCTCAATTATCAATTACTAGTGGATATCTTTCTTTCTTAGTAATAGAGAGCAATATGTTTCAGTAAATTTTAATTTAGAAGTCATAAAATAATTATCTCGACACGTTTAAAGAATGAATTAGGTGTTTCGCAGGGGTTGGTGCTTGGCCCAATTCTCTTTTTACTTTATATAAATGATGTAGAGAATATTGTTGCAGATGCGGGCGCCAACTTCAGTTTTTATGTGGACGACACGTCTATAATTTTGTCTGGTAGCATAGGTGCAATGATTTATTGTATAAGCTAGAAGCCTGGTTATGCAACCATGGGATCATATCAGAAGGTTCCTCCATGACTTATCGTAAAATCTTTGCTTCTCCCATCCCTCCCAGACCTCTCTCGGGCTCTCCCCGCAGAATTATGTCTGGAGAGCCGTGTCTATTGCTGTATATTTGTAAAATATCTGAGGGCCTCTCAAATGGCTGGGTCTCCCCAGTGTATTCTACGCCACCGTGAGAATATCAAAGTTTGAAAATAATTGTGTGACATTTATATTACACTGAACATAAAGAAAGAACAACATGCCTTGCAGAATACGTATGAGAGAGACGTTCAGAAATGAATTCTCCTCTCTATCTACTATCGTAAATGTTCTGAGTGTAAAATTACAGTTTTAACAGTAATATTCATATTGCGAAGTAAATTTACAGAATAAATTCAATTACATTGATGTTTGTAAATTCACAGCTCATACCAAACAAATACACTAAGCCTACACAGTAAAAGGTTTCTGTAATAATGCAGTAATAATCCTGTTTTATTTTACAGTATTATTACTGTAATGAAATTTTTACAGGAAAATTACTAAAGCTTTACAGTTTCTTAATAAATAAGCAAACAATTACTGTAAAAGTCAAAAACATTTATGTAAATTTCTGACAGCGTTTAAATATATCAGAAATGATCCTTAAATCTACAGCGATCATAATGTGATATTAAGGGTGGGGACAAGAGTGGGGAGAAACATGATAACGCGATACTGTAAATCTACAGTTATACAGAAATTTTCTCTCTCATCTGTAAAATTACAGTAGTTTTCCTGGCGGACCAGGAATAGTACTGTAACTTTTTTACTGTGTACTTTAAAAACGATGTTACCGTAAGGAAACTGCAAAATAATACAGCTATTTTGTTATAATATCTCAATATTTTTTTACTGTATATAATTATTATTAGTAATACTTATAGAACCACACCTATTTTCACATGGATAAAGTATGGTTCATTTTAAGAGTCTGAAAATGTGCAAGTGGTTAACCACATAGCCACCACTATATACAGTTGGGAGATATGTTTTTTTTTTTCTGAAAGTAAGTTTTTTTCGCAATGAAACTAGAGCTTTACGTAAATGTTTTAATCATGCTTAGCATTAATATATGGAAAGTTAACATAGTAAAGTCAATTCACACTCTTTTCCCATCAATTCGTTTTTGTAAAACACATTATAGCCGGGTATCATCTTGATAATGAGACATCCTGTTCACTAATCGACTATAACAACTATCACGAAACCGTACGCCATCCAGTGAGACTACAACTTACGTAAGGAGATAAAAAAAAAATCCATCATGATTTATTCTTAATGTATTTATATTTATGCACTAGTAGCTAGTTATAAATGCTCCTAATTATAGCAGAACTGAAATTGTAAATTTTCAATTATCTTAATTGTATGCTTTCTTACTAATACCTTAAATAAACATATAATAAGTAATAATTCCCGATAATAGTCTTATTACATAATAGCTATGGGTTAATTTCGCCCAGCGTGGTTAAAAAAGCGTTCCGGGATAAACTTAACAATGATTGGCACGGTAGGTAGCATACTACTTTAAATGGGAGGTGAGCTAGCAAAATTATCGGTAACGTTACGCGTTTTAGGGAAATGAGGGTTAACTTGTATCAGGCGGTAGAGGTAATAACGTAATTTTGAATTATATTTGTGTAGAATTGGGAGGGTTAATGATTCGTATTGTGACTAGCTGTCATAGTACTTTCTTAATTTCTTTTACCCGATAAAGATCTATAACAATTCACTTGGTTTGATTTGATTTATTTCGCTATGAAGTTCGTGACGTATTTGAATTGGTTACGTCAATAAGCTGAGTTGAACTTATTCATTCACAACGAATAAGTTTGCGAATCCAATGAATTAGACAATAGAAACCTTTGTCAACATTCTTATTGTATTTATCAGTCTGCATAGAAAGCGACATATAGGATAATATATACATACACCTAAATAAAATGAAACGTTATTAAATTCATATATTCAAATGAAAATAGAGGTAATAGAGTGAAACAAATATGCAAAGATCATGACAGAAGAAAGTTAGTGCAAACTTTAAAATTACTCCATTCAACTACCTCAGTGTAATAAAACATAAAAAAAGTACGAATAAGAATGGGAAATAGATAAACGATTGTTGAAGGGAAATAAAGCGGTGAGAGCACTATCAAAAATATTGAAAGCAAAACAAAACTTTTCACGAGCAATCAAAATTAGAGTTTACGAGGCGATCATATAAGCCCAGTTGTTCTGTATGCCAGCGAAACATGAGGAAAGAAGAAAAAGACAAAAAATAAGAATATGGGATAAAAAATATTTGCTGGGATTTATAAGATCAAAAGGTGAATGGAGAAGAAGCTCAAGTAGAGAGGTAATGGACCTGTACGAAAAAAAGCGAAAATAGCACAAACGAGCCAACAAACAAGGAATTGTTAAAAGAGCGAGAAGTAAAAAAGGAAGATCAAATAAATGGTGGCTGGAGGAAATAAAAGCGGGCATAAGTGTGGTATGGCAAAACATAAGCCAAGGATCTTCAAGGTTGGTGAGCTAATATACAAAATATACACATATGCACAATTACATCAGTCAATTATTTTCTTAACTTTGGCAATATTTCGGAAGGACTTTGGGAATTTGAGGAAAAAATAAATCTGATTTTTTAAGTATGACAGTTTCCTTATTGGTGTCAGGAACAAGAATACGTAAATCTTCAGGGATGTCGAAGATCTTGGCGGATGAATAATTACGTTTCTCACTCTCACTACGGATATAATAACATGCAGATGAAATGTGAGTCCTGCATCATTTTTTACCTATTAAACTTCGTGTGTGTTGGTGATGGATGAATCACTACTTGTCTTCCAAGTGACATTCAGTCAAACAAGCCGATTCATACAGACCGAAACCCGAATAATACATTGCTTGAATCCTATCACTTATACAATTAGGTATATGGGCACCGTAATACACCTGAGTTTCTGTCCTTTACTGTTTACTTGTTTAAATTATTTTTAAATTAAATCTTATTATTTTGTCATGCAATTCTTATACTCACTAGGTATTGTATTTTGCGCTGTGTGATTTTAGTACATCTGCCAATTAATAAAGATTTTTGCATTGCACATAATATTTTAATAGCGTAGGAAAATTTTGAGCAAACGCACAAATACTTTAAATAAAACCAAATTAATTATGTACACTTACAAGGAAATATTAAATGAGAACCTCGAGTATCCAATGTTACAAATTCCACACAGCACAACCAGTGAAAAATCAATAAACCCAATCATTGTGGTTGCATAATTAATAATAATGCAGTAGTTTTAAATCTCGATAGTAGCGAATAAAATTTAAATAAAACAACTTTATAAGGTTCCAAGTATCCAATGAGCGACTAATATTGTATGGGTGAAAACAGTAAAAAACTTGTTCTTTCGTTCAAATATATATATCAAGATATGATTACTAGTTTCTGCTAGCAACAGCCATCTTTAGATAAATTATTGGTTCAGTTATAAATAAATATGGATTAAAGTATGTTAAAACTTAGTGTAAAACAATTGCTTAAACTATAACTGATAACATAATGCATTTTAAGTTACCATAATACATGATAATTTTATAATTAATGGGATTATTGTAATATATTTGAAGTTTTTATTAATTGACAATAATCCTATTGACGTGTAAGTAAATTTATAGCATAATAAATAAAATTTTCACGTATTATGGTAACTTAGAATACATTATATTATCAGTTATAGTTTAATCATTTGTTTTACACCCCAAGCCCAAACTACTAACCATATCTTAATATATATTTTCGAACGAAAGAACAACTTTTTTACTCTTTTCACTCATACAACTGTATAAAGGTTTTGCCTTTATTTTTCCATTCAGCATTCGTTTCGGCAATATATAGTATAACCACGAATGGAGTTGACAATAGGTATACTGCCGTCCTAAAAACAGGTGCCGTATCTACAAAAAAATCACAATTTCACCTCATTGGATTCGTGACAGGCTAATTTACCGTTCTCATCATTATTGTTTTTGTACCAGTTCTAAATAAAACGTTGTAAACATTTGTGCTTTTTAATTCTCAGTATACTTTGAAGGCTACTTTGAGCTCAATTTTCTCGCTTTAACGACTTCAGTAGATACGGCATCTGCCTTTAGAACGGCAATATAAAAAAAAAATTGAATTGCAATTTAATATTTGAGAAATAAGTCCTGCTTGATCTAAAACTCTTTCATCGTTTGCTTTCGATTTTTTTAAATTCAGTAGGCCTTTGTAGCTGAGTGTTTCCGCTTCAGCTAAAGTACCTTTTTCGTTGGCAGTGTGCCAAAATCTTACTAAGAAATGTTCTTTAGAATGAAAAGTGGTGATGGCATGCAATTTCCAGAGTTAACGTATATACTTTCATGAAATCCATTGTTTGTTAATTTGGTTTCAGATAAAGTACTATTTGCTTTACCTAAAAAAAAAATGATTAGGGCAAAGAGTTATGGAGTTATGCAAATCTTTAGACTAATCGGCCTATTTTGATAATAATGATGAAGTTAATAATGGATGGAGAAACCAATGATGATTATTAAAGTAGGCCAATCAGTATGAAAATTAGCATAACTCTATAGCTTTGCTCTAAACGTTTTTCTTAGTAAAATATTGGCGTGCTGTAAACGCAAAACTTTACCTGAAACAATGGATTTTTTCAAAGTAGGCCAAATTATTTCCCAAATATCAAGTTCCAATTCAAAATCTTTTTGTCTATTATACCTCTTGTCAATTCCATCAGTGAACATACATATGTTGCCTTTTTAAATGCTTAAATCATTAATCTGTATAAACTTAAAATTCATTCTAAAAATGAAACTTTAATTAGAAATAACTACGTTATGATGAAAATACTGTATAATTAATAATAATTTGTCTTGTCTGGCATCTAACCAAAACATCAGTACAGAGATTGATATAATTTATTTATTATTTATTTATTTATTATTATTTATTATCCAACAGCAAAATCTGTTAATTACAGGATAAACTTAAACTAATTAAAAATATATCTAAGAAATCAAACACGTTAATGAACAAAAGAAAGAAGAAATCATGTTAAATTTCATTATAAAGCACATAGAAAAAAACCTTAGTGTACCGATATATAATTAGTAAATAAATTACACTAACTATTACAGAACGCGTAACTAAAATTAATGATAAATGGTAATAATAAACAGGTAAAAAAAAATTAAAAAAAAACCCAAGAAAAAACTATAAAAATTATGAATTAACCAAACTTATTTTTACATAATTTTTTAATGAATGGAGACTAACATTAAAAAGGTCGATATTATCGCAAATTGAATTAACCCTCGAGCACATGGATGGTATTGGAGAGGCAGAATAATGATGTGTATTTGTAGAAGGAATATAAAATAAGCGACAAATTCTACTGCCCGACCGATGGATGCAAAAAGGGAGGGACTCAAGTAACAGGCTGTCCTTCAAATATCCGTGCATTAGCTTATACATAAAAATAATCTGGGAAATATGCCTCCTCGTTTCGAAAGATTGGAATTAAACAAATTACATAAATCACTGTAAGAATAATTATGGTTTAAATACGTTTTATATTTACGGTAATACAGAATTTTTAAAAACTTCTTTTGGACACTCTCAACAAGGTTAATATATTTATTGTAGTAGGGACACCAGATAATTGAGCAATACTCCAATCGAACGTATGAAGCTGTTCTAAAATGCAATTAAGGCAGCATTATCACGAAAATCCCGAGTGTTACGCGACAGAAAACCCAACATCCGCAATGCATTTGTAGTGATGTCATGTATATGCAAACTAAAAGTTAATATATTGTCAAAAAGAATACCAAGATCCTCACGTTGTTACATCTCAGCAGTGTTTCTCTGCCAATAGAGTAATTAAAAGTTACAGGAACTATATTACGTGTAAAAGATACAACTTTTGCACTTATTAATATTCAGATTAAGATGATTCAATTTACTCCAGATGTTTACGGCATCAAGATCTCTCTGCAAACTCTTACAGTCCTCGATAGATGTAATAGATGGAAAGATCTTAAGATCATCTGCAACGAGCAAGCATTTGGACGAAACGCAATCCGTAACATCATTAACAAAAATAAGAAACAAGAGGGGTCCCACACAAAGCCTTGAGTACCCACTTGAATTAAATAGTAGAAAGACTGGTATCCGCCGATATTGTACAAAACTGAATCTATCAAATAAGATAAGTCTAAGCAATCGATCAAGCTGGATGATAAACCAAAGTAATTCTAGTTTCTGAGTAATTATAAGCATGTTGTACTTGATTAAACGCTTTAGAGAAGTCGTGTTATAATTGAATCAATCCTGAATACGCTGATCCATAGATCTTGATACATAATTCACAAAAGTGCACAAATTTGTGACAGTGGATTTAGCATCTGCAAAAAGCAAGCATTTGGACGAAACGCAATCCGTAACATCATTAACAAAAATAAGAAACAAGAGGGGTCCCAACACAGAGCCTTGAGGTACCCCACTAGAATTTAAATAATAGAAAGACTGGTATCTGCGATATTGTACAAAACTGAATCTATCAATGAGATAAGTCCTAAGCAAATCGATCAAGCTGGATGATAAACCAAAGTATTCTAGTTTTCTGAGTATTATAGCATGTTGTACTTGATCAAACGCTTTAGAGAAGTCGGTGTAAATTGAATCAACCTGAATACGCTGATCCATAGATCTTGATACATAATTGACAAAAGTGCACAAATTTGTGACAGTGGATTTAGCCTTAACAAAACCATGCTGAGTCGCAGACAAGTAAGGAGAAACATGATAATCAATATATTTAAATATTATAAATTCAAATACTTTGGAGATGTTGGATATTATTGAAATGGGTCGATAATTAGAAACATCGTCTTAAACACTGGCGCAACCCTAGAAGTCTTCCAGCATTGGGGAAAGTGTTTCTTCTTCAGTGCCAGATTAAAAATATGTAGCAACGCATCTTGAATAACAGCAGCACAATCCTTTAATAAAAACGCTGGAATACCATCCGTACCCATGGTCATAGTACTCGGCAAAGCTTGTATTCCTTCATGCACATCTTCTATATTAAAGTTATCTACAGTAAGCGAGCAATAATGAATAAATGGAAGAATTTTACAAACAAAGGTACAGAAAGTAACCTCCAATTTAGGTCTAACGGATAAATCCGTATCGGAAATCGCATCTGGGTCGTTGAATATACGATTTTCCTTTTTTTTCTCTTGATAATGCTCGTTAATTTTATAATGAGATGGCGTAGGAGGAACGGATGTAACTTATAAAATAACGCTTGATAACATTTAATTATAATTTCTAGGTATTACGGCCAAATGCACAGCTTACAATCATATTTAAACCATGTTACAACAGATGACATATAAAATTATCACCATTGTATACGTTTTAAAGTTGCGGAGTTTTTCGATTCAAGTGCATGTTTTTAAATTTTTATTTATATTTATGCAATAACAGCAGCAATGTCTGAGGAAGCGACGTTTCCATAGCCCCGATTATATAGCCTCCACTAACTTATCCATTTCTAAGCAAGTCGCACTAATAATAATCACGACGCGTACAGAATTCGTAATGGTCACATTTACAGTGATTCTAAGTATGTATAATCGTAAAGTACATAACGTAATTACGCGCGCTACCACATCGTATGGGTCTACGTTCAGAACGAGCTTAGGAAAGAGATGAGACGATGTATCTACAGTTCTGTAACTCTCGAAACAGTGCGTGCGCGTATGTACCTCCCGATTTTACGATCACATACACCTGGACCTAATTCTATTTCCGACGGGGAGTGCGAATTGATTCCACGCTAATTATCTACCTACTGAAATAATGTTCCGAGAACCGTTCCTGGTTGCCTTTATGTGCGCGGTTAATCGATTCATCACACTCTTTCGCGATATTGGAATTCTGTAATACGTTGGTACGATGCCTAAATGTCTTTTCTAACGAGACTGGTTGAGTAGATGTGTGTACCTATGTATGTATGGAGCAGAGTTTTAAGTACTATAACTTCTTTACTTGAATTTCAGGCATGGTTAATTAAAATGCATTTAAACATGTTAAGGGGAGGTTTACATGTATTTGACTGGAAAAATCGATTTTTGGTTTTTTGCATTTTTTGAAAGGTCCAAATATATAACATACATGGTTAAAGCGGTTTCGTAATATTCGCATTGTTTAAGCCGCTACGGCTTAATAAAAGAGCGGGTGTACCGAACACAAACGGAGCATATTAGATGTAATACTATATTCGACTCGGGGCTACTCGGGTCGAAATATCATACTTATTGTTTGTTAGTGTAGTTGTCTTTAATGATTAGAAATGCCACTGCAGTCGGGATCACAAATAAACGACAGAGTAGCTATTTATATTACAATAATATGAAGCAATTAGATCCGAAATAAAACGCACATTTGAAGAAACTGATCTAACAATATTTCTTTTACTTAAAACACACTTTCCCACGCTTTAGAAAACTACTTACCATAAAATGTATCAATTTATTGCAGATGCACTTACTTACACTAAATTTCTTAGAAAAGCTGGCTAGAATATGATGGCAAAGGTGACCGCAATACGGATCATCAGAGTAGCACAGGAAAAATGGAAGTCGATACGATGCGTTAAAAGAAATTTTCGCACGATTTCGAATAGGCGACTGAGACAAGAAAACTTTTTAAGCAATTTGTGATTTTTAGCCGTACGAAGATGTTACTGTTCAAGAAAAAAAGAGAATGCGTTGGAGATGTACAAAAAAGAATGAGTAGACTTTGAAGAAAGGGCGCTGGTAAACTGACTGACAAAGTTATTGATAATTTAACAACAGTGTACTATGGACTGGCAATTAGGCAACATCCAGATTCTGCATAAAAAATGAAGGCAGTTATTTGGGCTACATTTCATTATAAATGTTCAACCGACGCAGATCCACGACACATTTATTGTCCAAAAGGTATAGACAGCCTGTGTAAGTGGCGCGTTGCAGAAGCCAAGGTTGAGCTTGCTTCATTCATACATGCACCCTCTCTTGCAAAAAAAAAAAAATCAAGATGCTATTAGGCCGATTTATGAAGTTTTTCTAGAGTGATTTATTGCAAAGATGCTTGGAAAAAATTGTCAAAACTGAAACGACTCGTTTAGTTCATGTGTGTAGAAACTAGCTCCAAAAGATTTACCCTGCGACCCATAAACAATTCAACTTGCTACCTACATTGCCGCAAATTTATTCAATGAAGGTTACTTTTCTGTATTACAAATAATGAATGTGGTGGGAATTGCAGTAGGACTTGATGCCAAAAATTTCGTCATCAATTCTGATCGTCAGCGCATACAACGAACAAAGCAGGGTATGTCCAGCGCTGCAAAACTTGCTGTGCTGTCGAAAGGGAAGCAACAAATTTTGCAAATTCAGAAGTATGAAGAAGAAGAAGGATTAATGTATGGTGCTGGAATAGCTGACTAAGTGTATGTTGAACTATTTGTAAAAAATTTTGCTGAGAAACTTTGAACGCGTTTTTCTCGAAACATGATTTTTCGAATCTGCGTAAGTTCTAGTTCTTCAAGTGTTCAATATATCAACTTAATTCTTTGTTTTCTTAATGTAAACAGTTTTTATTGGAGGTTATACCTATAATATACTAAAAATTGCAATATTCCACATTTTTATATCCACATACACACAATAAAGAAATAGAAAATAATCAAATTAAAGTCCAGGTAACTGCCACATTGTTTGCTTTCGACTTATTTGGTTAAATTTAGGTATAACCTCCAACAAATTTAATATATTTCTAACTCTTCTTTTTATTTTCAATTTCAGATCACTTTTGCGTATGCTAGAGTTTACGCAGTCTGACCGTGTTTTCTGTGCACATTGCTACCTAGATACAAATAGCGAACGTTATAGTGGTCTTGTCATTAAAGAAAATATATTTTTTTAATGTCCAAGTTTTCATATATTTATTAAGAAAAAGCCGTATTTCGTATATCTTTTCCTTTGCCTGAAGAAAAAAGCTCAAAGTTTTTGGACTTTTCCGATGTATATATGTAAACCTCCCCTTAAAGAGTTGAAAAATGAGTTGTTGGCTCTTTTTTCTGAAGTAGTTTTATACATAATATTGAATCCAAGAAGGGTTTAACTTTG
The DNA here is from genome assembly GCA_004143645.1 of Protaetia brevitarsis. Lineage (NCBI taxonomy): Eukaryota > Metazoa > Arthropoda > Insecta > Coleoptera > Scarabaeidae > Protaetia > Protaetia brevitarsis. The sequence continues at coordinate 2,050,659 of RXPK01000014.1, read as the reverse complement.
TAATGTTTATAGTTTTCAAGTAAATAACTGTTAAGAAGAAAAACAAGAAAAGAGTCTTTTCGCTAGCCCGTATAATGTATTCTTTTGAATTCGCAGTATGTGTATAGTGTATAGTTGTCGATGGTGATTACTTGTAGTTTTTTGACAATCCTAGACGTTCCCCAAATAAACCAAAACTATAGATTCATATTTTAACAATGTTTTTTCATAGGTGCCCTTTGGGGACACCCATGATTTTTCACCAAATATACCTACTAAATACCCAAACATAAACGAATTGTAACTCGATAGAGTGAGTATAACATAATAAAATTAAAAAAAATATGAATTAAATAAACGTTTGATTACTGTATTGTGCTAACTGTATTCATTTGGCGTTCTTATTTGTTGGTTGGATATTTACTAAATATGAGGCGTTTACTGCCAACGCTTACTAAAACCGCGAAATTCAAATAAACTCCGGTAGGCCACTCTGGCAGTAAACGCCTCAAATATGGGACAAACGTAGGAGCTGCTCCACCAGCCCAATATTTTTGTCTTACTTGGATCACGTCTAAGGGCACATTATTATAGGAAGTCAAATATAATTACCACGATATCTTATTTTGATAATGAGAAGCTTAATAATTAGATACAAAGAACGTTAATGATTCGAACTTTATGAAAGGTGATCCAATTCCAGTTTCTAACTTTTACTTAAAAAGAAACATAAAAAAAAAATGTAACATTATTTTCTTTTCTTTATTATTAATCGTATATTTTGTATTATTCATTAATATAATTTGGCTTAATTTTCCAGCCAAACGTTCGCCTCTGATATTATTCTCAATAGTTATTTACTCGAAAACTATAAACATTAAAAAGTTAAAATTGTCTGAGACTCTGTATTAGCTACATCAGAAAAAAATTAGCCCGATCTGTGGAAGCCTTTGTATTAAATGAATATTTACGGTCAAAAATTGCTTTTAAAGTTTCTTCATTTTTTTTTCAGTACCTTCGATTGTACAAGCCAACATGAGTGCTTTAAATATATTCTACTTTTGTCTGATTGTTAGTTCTATTTAATTACACTATGCTTACGAAAGCTACAAGTGATAAACATGAACGGAAATTCTTCAAATTCTTCAAAAAAGAAGTTATTTACGAAATAAAGATGTTAAACAGGAATCTTAAAACCATAAGAAACTACGAAAAAATAAATCGAAATCCAATCGAACACATTGTATCAATAAACCAAATAAATTTAATAGATGAGAGATAGAAAACGTAAAACACATCAGAATATTTTTAAATAAATATAGGAAAAATGATTAAAATAATCCACCAAGGGAATAAAATGATGAATGGGGAAATTAAACATCATCAATAGAGAGTTTGGAATTTGTGAAGAAAAATTTGGAGCAGATTGAGAAAATTTACTATAAAAATAACAGCATAATAGAGGATAGAAATAAGCAAAGCAAATGAAATAGGAAAAACTTCATAAAAGATAATGTGTTTATTATTAAAATAGAAAAATTTGAGAAAAAGATTGAAGTTATGGAAAACAAAAATAAGCCAGTAAAGTAAACAAGAAACAGAGAGAGAACAAACATACGAAAGAAAAAACATTAGACACATGAACGAAGAAGAAAAAAAAGAAGAGATAGTAAAAGAAACGATAAAAAGGGAAAATAGAAATGTTACTGTTAATAGAACCACAAAAGAAAAAATATCCAAAAAATACCTAAGGGATATTGGCTCATCTGGTCAAGAGTAGGAAAGAGAGTAAAAGGAAGGAATTCGATTCGAATGATAATTGTCCCAAACAGGCTAATTCATATAAGGCAAAAAAGATAGATACATGAGAGAATAATGATAGTTAAATTAAACCTAGTTAAAAATGAAATATGGACGTTAATGATAACATATGATGAGGAAATGGGGATGCGCGGTAATAAAAAAAAAGATACTTCAGAATGTGTGATAAAATGGACGGAATTTAATAACCATGGGAGATCTGAACGGAAGGGTAAGCAACTAAATTGCAAGAACAGGAATACTATGCGGAAGAAAGGAAAAAAGCAATCAATAATAATGGAAAGAGAATCCCAGAACAATGCATAGAAAACGCTCTCGGTATAGCCAGTAGAAAATCCAAGCATAAAAATATCCATAAATACTCAAGACTGGAAATTAGAAGACATGAAAATCAATAATCGGCTATTATCTAACATGGCAAGAAAAGTTGAAACAAATCGAAAATAATATAATGGTTTCACCTAATTTTCAAAATAGAAAAATTTGAGAAAAAAGATTGAAATTATGCAAAACAAAATAAAGATACATGTGAAAGACGACATTATTATATGAATAATGAACTAACTGACAAGGCAAGGAAAAAACAGAAAATAATGTAATGGGAAGAAATATAGATACGTGAAAAGGAAAAAAAATATAAAATATTTTTTTAATCCATAGTCGTAAAATCTGCGGATAACTTATCCTAGAAACTTGTATTTTTATAAATCTACGGTAATCAAATGATTTTTCAAATGAAAAAAGACGTTTTTTGAGTTCTTAGCTTAAAAGCTACCTAAACTCATTATACATAAGTTCTTCTACACGGTAGAAAGCTATTAATTAGGACCTTTTCACTTATATATTTCATAACTCGTAGTAAAAAGGACTTGACCATATTAACAAAATTGATACCACCTATTTTCTACATTCTGTGTATGTACGTACATTATATTTCTGTTTGCTATTACTCTCTCTAGGAAGACTTTTTAAACAACACAATTTCCTTAATTATACCACCTTAACGAGAACAAAACTGGACCTGGGGCAACTTAGGGCAAGGAATTCGATACAATGGGTACCCTCCTCTGAGGCTCTACTCCTCTAACTGAGATTAGATTAAGGTTGGGGTGGCCATATGAACCTGTCTCACCGCGACCTTTTCACATCTATTGTGATTCCCTTTGCTGTAGAGGACAAAAATAACAGAAAATAATATAATGCGAAGAAATGTAGATACGTGAAAAAAAAAAAAATTATAAAATAATTTTTAGATTTTTTAAATTATTTCTTAATTCTTAAATTTATTTCTTCAAATAATTATACAAGAACGCATTTTAAATATTTGCACAATTATACCATCTGGTCACCTGCGAGTAATCGATGGCTAAAATAAACGACAAAGGAAAGGTATACGTGCCGACAATCATTCCGAAAGATAATCCCCTTGATGTTATGCGACAAAGATGTCGCAACCTTCAATAGCAATTAACAATTCTTAGAATCTATACATGCGCAATCGCTGGTAGATTAAAGAAGTAGTATCTTTCTTTAAGTTTCCTTATGGCTTATTTTCCCTGTCATCTTTTTTTGAATCGATGGTACATTACACATATTTTTACTTATAAGTAGTTTATGAATTATAAACAACAAAGTAATAATATAAAATATGTAGTTAATATGCAATATGAAGTCCTTTCCAATCAAGGGTTTGTTTAAAAATCATCTTTTTACATGTTCGCCTGGACTATCTTCAAAATAGATACGTGTTCAAAGAAAATATGATAAACAGATCGTAATTTGTAAACGTCTGATAGAAGCAGTTTGTGTGGATAAAAAATGATAAAAATGAAATGATATATGAATTTAAATTTTTTAAAAGCAATGAAAAGTATAGGAATACACACACACGTATTAAAACGGAGCAGGACGTAGTAACGATGTAGTTAATAGTTCTTGATATTTTTATCTTGCGAATAGTATTTGCAAAATTAATTACACTATATCTTTCTTGATTAATGAATATGCACGGCACTGTTGGGTACTGGACAATATTATATTACGTATTCATAGTTATATACAAATTAGCTATGTTGGAGACAAACAAATGAATGCGAGAAATGACCTATTACCATAACATAATAACATGAAGGATAAAGATAGACAAGTACTAAGGATGAAGACAAGATAATGAAAAGATGACAAGAACAGAGAAGAAAGAAATATAGCACTAGAGTAGATAAAATTTTGAACAGATTATAAATGTGGAGATAATGGAAGCGATTGAGAAAATAAAACTAAGGAAAAGACCAGAGGGAGATGGTGGTAAAACACAGGACAGAATTACGGAAAATTATGAATGAAGCAATAAAAGCTAACAACATTACTGCAAATTGAAGCCTCATGGAGAAATCGCATTGACAAGTATGTAAATTTGCAAAAGTACTAGCAATGGTGATGGAGAAAAGATAGCAACGATAATAGACAAGACAATTGAAAAGACGTAATGCGGTTTTAGAGTGGAAAAAAACACACTTGACTAATTTTTTTTTTCAATAAAACAAATCAATGAAAAACTAATCAACAAAAGTAGTAACAGTAACAATACTACATGGCACAATGTCTCGTTTAAATTCTAGATAAGATAATCCTCAATGGCACACGATGCGTGTCGGTACAGAGGCGGTCGAAATGCAAAATTGCGCAAACCCACGCAATAAAATTATAGACACGCAGAAAAAAAAATACACACACAAAGGGCATCAACGTACGACAAACGCGTAAACCCAGTCATACGACAAGCATTCATGCACACACATGACGCAGTAGATGATCATCGTCGGACGGGAAGTAACATTTAATGCCATCAAATTATTCTATTAAAATTATTCTCCTAATTATGAAAGTTGTTACGTTCCAATTTTAGAACTTGCGGCTTAATCGTCTCATGTATGTATGTATACTCCGTACGCTACGTTCATCTGTATATATGCAACACATGTAAACGAATACATGCAATGGTAACAGCAGAAGTAGCACGAAGTGACGAACGCAACACCAAGACAGCAGTAGCAGCAACAGCAGAAGCAACGACACACAAAGGGAATGCGATAGTGAGCTAGCACATATGCGCCTGTAGAAAGAAGTACGCTTCGCGAGTCTTCCACAGATAGCCTCCTCTGATTGGTGTGAATTACTTAATTCGATTAAGAAGACAAATTAGACGGACGCTGAAATCTTGCTCGGGTTAATGTGTGGGCCTTACAATTATAAGAGCACTTGTTTTCTAAATAACGACATTTATTAAACAATTACCGGGTCAAATGTTAAAATAGTTACGAGAATGCCAGCTAACTTAAACGGTACGTATTTAGAACGGTGGTTCAAGAATGATAGTCATTCGTATCTCATTTTACTAAGCTAATTGTATCGAATTATATTGGTATATTATGAATAACAAATTTATAGAGAGATAATTGCCTATATTTTATTACAAAAATGAATATTATGCGTAATATCTGTTAAAATTCATGGCCTGATCAGTCACCTAAATCTAAACCTTGATGTACCACAAGGTTCTGTTCTGGCTCCCACACTATTTCTGGTATATGTAAACGACTTTCCAAAAGCTTTGATAATATACAAAATGTTGTATTGTATGCGAATGATGTTAGTTTAATTATTAAACCAGGAAATACTGGTACAATTAAAACAAGGCTTCAGCAACTCTAAACACAATTAATAAATGCATGAAAACAAAAACTAAATTTGTATATTCTCATAATAGAACTAATTCTATTGATACGATTCAATTAAATGACTGTGTTCTTAATTTAGATTCTCCTTCCAAAGTTTTAGAAATAATCATAAACGAAAACTTAAAGTGGGCAGATCATATTGATAATATTTGTAGTACGTTATCAAAAATTTGTTTTTGCGCCTCCGTCCAGAAACACTCATTTTGCAGTACTTCAAAGCGACAGAAAAACTACCGTTTTCCTGTCTAGGCAGGCAAAAACGTCACTAAAGGTTGGCCACACTAGATTCCACATGACAGACGTGTAATAACTTGTCATTAATTTACTGTTCAACCATGCTAAGATGAACTTGTGTTTTCATTGCAGTTATTATTGACAAATAGATACTAAACTAGAAAGAAAACCACAGAAAAAGATTTATTCTCGGAAACGTCAAAATACTAAGGTATGTGACCTGTGTGCCAACTTCTACTGTCAACTCCCTAGCGTCAAAATTTCTTTTCTATTTTCAGTTCAAAATGACAATTTGGCGGCCCAAAAAACATTGTGTATCAAACGGCCAGAAACTACAGTTTTTGCGAGTATGAGTACGGTTTACGAATACTCGCAAAAGAGTTGATACAACTAACTATATGTTAATTCTCTATTGACTTTTAATCACTCTAATATTATTTATTGTATGCGATATAAGGAAATTCACTGGGGACTATCACCACATTCTGAAAAAGCTTTCTTAATTCAAAAGAGAGCTTTACGATTTATTTATAATCTCGGATCCAATGTTTTTGCAGTAGTATTAACCCTAGGTATAATACACGAAGAGATAACTATTACTTTCAAGCTCCTCATAGAAGGGAAATCTTCCGAAAAGGTATGTAGGATGTAAATTATATAACAACCTTCCTACTAACTTAAAAAAAAAAAAACTTTTTCCAGTTGAAAAAAATAGTTAGAGTATTTAATTTGAATTGTTACTGTATTTAAGATTTTTATAGCACGTAAGCTATTTCTTCTTCCCAGGTGTGAAACCTTTCTTAATCAATATTCGTTTAAAAATTGTGGGATAACTCATCCTGGAAACTTGTATTTTATGAATCCACGGTAATCATTTGAAAAAAAGACGTTTCTTGAGTACTTAGTTTAAAAGCTACCTTAAACTCATTATACATAAGTCTTCTACACGATAGAAATCTATTCACTTATATACCTTTTCACTTATATATTCCAAAACTCGTCGTAAAAAGGACTTGACCATAATAACAAAATTGATACCACCTATTTTCTAGATTCTGTGTATGTATGTACATTATATTTCTGTTTGCTATTACTCTCTCCAGGAAGACTTTCTTAAACAACACAATTTCCTTAATTATACCACCTAAGAGAACAAAACTGGACCGGGGCAACTTAGGACAAGCAATTCGATACAATGGGTACCCTCCTATGAGTTTTTACTCCTCTATCGCCATACGAACCTGTCTCACCGCGACCTTTTCACATCCATTGTGATCCCCTTTTTCCTAGAGGACGCTCTCTAATTTTGTCCTCTTATTTGAACCTATTATCTTTGAGGGAAGCTCCTTTATGCAGCTATTAGCTGTGTGGTTTCCCACTCCTTGGACTAGTTATATATCCATTCATTGATGAGCTTCTTAATTTGCGATTTGGTAATGCTAAAGGAAAACCCAGCTCTAAAGAATGACCTTGACGACTCTTACCTGGCCAGATCGCCCACCGCTTCATTTCCTCCACGCCCAGTGGCTAGGAACCCAGGCCAATGTTAATATTTCCTTTGGGTACCCACTCCATATATGGTGCTTACATAATTCAAACTAGCTTAGAGTCAACACCTGCAGAACGGATTGCTATAACTGTTGAGTGACTGTCAGAAAAAATAGCGACGCTTTTACCTAACATGGTGTATCTCTCAATTTTCTCTGCAACAATGAAGAACTGCAGCAGCTTCAGTCTGGAATATGAAGCTTACCAAAAGGGTCCTTTTTTGACTTCTTCCAAATGCATTCCAGATCTTACGCCATAGTCAGTTTTAGAGTTATCTGTATGTTAGTTGGACTGTGTTTATTGGAGTGCTTTCTTCCAATACTTCTTATCTGACATTACTTTCTATCCCGATTTAAATTCTGAACCAAGGTAATGCTTGGCATCCTCATAAGAAATTCCTCTTTAAGTTCATCTAACAATTTTTCATGGTCAGCACTTATCGGTGCTTAAATCGATACAATATAACTCAAATAAATGCAACAGAGGTAACATCAGCATTGTAATTGGTGCTTGCTACTTATGGATAAAAGCTTTCCGTAAATTCTGAATCTTCACTAGCAAAGCTTCTATTTTGGATATTGAAAATAATATTTATTCAAAAAAGACTCATTTGTGAAAACATACAAATATTAAGAATGCTTGCAGTTTTAAATCCGATACCATTTTTGAGTCGTTATGTCATTCCTTCGACGGCAATTTAAGGTAAATTCATCTTTGATTTCATTTTTAAGATTGTTACTTGGTTGATGCGTAGCATCATCTTTAATTTGTTTTTACAGAACTCTAACATTTCTAAAGGTACCGTAAAATGGGGTGAAATTGGAAACTCATTCGTACTCGTTCAACAGTAGTACTAATACCCTTTGAAAAAACTAACTCAGTACTATAGATTTGGCGATATTTTCATATTTTTATAAAGCCGAATTACTGATCAACTTTACTCCTTGTGATCAATATCACCCTAATTTACGGTACTTGTTCAGTTTATCAATTGATGACAAAAATACTTATAACTATGGCCTTGACGACACTACACACTTCAAAACACACAGAGTCCATTTGTTATGAGCTAATTTGAACTGTATAGTTTATAGTGCCTCATTATAACTTCGTGAAAAATAGTTTTACGTACGAATTCTCTCACAAAATAGTGTGTCATCTATACGCTAAATCTATTTGGAATTTGTTCACCTTCCCATAGGATAACAGTGGCTTTTCTGGGCCTTACAATTTTAATATGTTAATTAATGCCTTATTCGTGTAATGTCAAATATTAAAAAAAAAAGTATCATTAATAATTATTACTCTACATGGCGTTTTTATTCATCCTGCATTTTAATTACAAACAAAATGTTCCATAATTCAATTAATTTTTTTTTGCATGAGCTTAATGGTTATTCAAACTGTCTACTTTAGAGAACATATCCATCAACCTTCCCCACGCAACACTTCTTCAACTTTGACACGATACGCACGGCTAATACCCACCTACTTTAAACGCACATCAACTTAAACACACCAGACCATGGCACCTGCTTTATATCCGACTTCATCCTCCGTCATATTTTTATAATTACAGCTCGCGACATCCGAAAAAAACTGTTTGTTTCTTCAAGGCGGAGGGCTTCCTCGAAATAGAGGAGGCATTTCCTTTGCTCTGCCACCGTTTTTCAAATAAACCAATAATAAAGCGACAGCATTAAAATGCTAATACACAAACCGAAACACAAATTGCGCAAGAGTTTCTGAGTGAAAGAAGATGTTCCTCGGGAAAGTCGTCGACAATACGTACTAGGTTATAACAAATTAAGTTTTAATTTAATTTACGATTTAATTTATCAATTCCTTCAATTATAATCTTTATATCTTAATTTACTCGAGTGCGTCCACTTGATATAATAGTCGAAATTAAGCGTTCGTTTATTTATGAAGTAGGTACTTATATAAGGCGGGTTTAATTTACGTCTACCAAATATGAGTTGAGAAGAAAAAAAATCCCTGGACAGACTCCTCGTAATGCAGACACAACACAATGTAATTTAAACATAGTAAATTATTGTAAATCAGTTGACAATGGAGAGCGCTTTGTTGGGTCACAATTGGCGGGTCTTCTGTGCGTGCGTTCGTCATCGCACATTGCGAGCTGTCGAACGCTGTTGTTACCACAAAGAGGAGAGCAAGCGACGGGCATACGGGGAATTAATGATGCCATTATCGCGGGGAAAAGACGGTGAGAGAGTTGGCTTTTTTACTTCTCTCTTCGTTTGATTTTTACGAGCCGTTGATAATTTTATGTTCGACAACGTACGATCCAAATTGTTCGGGAGGACGGTTAAGTTGTTTTTTTCCGATATGTTTGGTGGTGATTGCCAGTTGCAATGGACGAGAGCAAAGTGTCGTCTTATAATGAACGCGATGAACGATGTGAAACCATTTTGAGCATAATAGATTCATTGTGTCTACAAAGTTTCATACAAGTACTAAATCCAAACTGTGTATCATTCATGTATGTAAAGATATGATTTAACTGCAAAACTGTTCCTGCAAATTAGATTAATATTTCTTTTCATTTCATCACTTAACAAAGGCTAAGTTATTCAAACCAATAAGATGTCACAACTACCGCAACTACCCTAACCATTTCGTTGGAGATTGCAGTCAATACAAAAGGAATTTCCTTCTTTGTACTCTGGGCTTTCGCTATATTACAACTCTTTTTCAAACATTAATAAAAAACAATTTTAACAAGTTCTTACAAATGGGATGTAATTTTTAAGTCCGTGTAACATATACTATAAACAGTACCAAATGGATCTATTCACCGTGACTTCAGATCTATTGGTGGGATCACAATAGAATCCTCCTAGAAGGCCCTCTCCAAACCTATAAACTTTGAGATCAACTCCTTTATATAGCCCATAGCTGTGGGTTTTATACGCCCGTATTAGAACCGTTGTCCACGCCAGGCCATCGCTGTGGCACTCCACGTGAATATAGGGTGTCTTCGTCCCCTTGGCAGATTCTATAAATAGCGTCATTTGACAGACCTATGTTATACTTATGCCACATATTTAATCTACAATGACCAGTCAAGAGATCTACTATCATTTCAGAGAGAGTCTTTTAAAAATTCAACCCTTTATTCTTTTAAGAACTCTTGTGTATGCCTTTGTTTTGGTGATCTATACCATCACTGCTTGGACTTATTATATACTCATTCATTGATTGACTTTTTAATTATGGTAACGCCGTAGGAAGGATCAGTTCCATAAAAATTGACCTTGACGCTTCACCTCCATGACTAGACCAATGTTAATTTGCTTTAGTTACCGATCTCATTAAGGGTGCTTATGTAGTTCCAAACCAACTTAGAGTCAAGATTTACGGAAATGATCATTTTAAGTGCTGGCAGCCTGGCTGTTAGAGAAAACAGCGACCTACTTATGTTCCCACTCAAAAAAGGAAATCGGAAAAATTGGAGGCCATTTTTCTACCTCCCATTATTGGGGTAATTTTGCACCTGCAGTGGAATATTACCCTTGTGGGGGAAATTCCCTGCAAGTAACAATTTTTAGATGGTAGAATTACACCAAAGAGTGAATATATCAAAGGAAAATTATACCTGGAGTGTAATATTTCCATGGAAAATTACCATGTGGTGGAATTTACTTGGTACCTTTACATATCAAGGAAGTAGGATACCAATTAGAATATTTTTTTTTTTCTCAGAAAGTGAAAATTCCCTGTATTTCAAAAGTTTTACATCATATTGTGATGTACTTTTGCCCAAAAGCGCATTCACCTTGCTAAATTACTCCAGTTATAGTGAATTTACTAGTTTTTCCCAAATAACGTGAAATAGACTCCAAGTTTTGAGTGCATACTTACACTTTTAAGTGGGTAAAGTGCTTTTTTTGAGTGCTTGTTGAAGCCTACCGAGAGGGCCCTTTCCGTACTTCTTTTCCTATATTTAGGCTGCTACGCTATATTCACTTCTTAGCCATTTGTATACCAGTTCGAGTCCACTATTCCAGTCCTTTTTCTCTCGTATTATAACTTGATACTTTCTATAGGTTAAATATCTGAACCAAGGCATCACTTGGCATCGGGATAAATTCATCTAGTAGTTTCTGATGGCCAGCACCGTGCGATTTACTTATCGGTACTTAACTTAGTGGACAAGTCTGTATATTGCGAACCTAGCAGTTCCTTGTATATAAATATCAAATATATATAAATATGTAACGGTAGCAGTTTTAGAATTGGACTTGCTGTAAGCGGCGGGTAGCGCCGAGCTTTTCGCGTTGTGGTGCACATGAATAAACCACCGTTTGTGTGCCACTTAGTGTTTGGCGCCACTCGCCTGCTGCATCTTTAGCCACCATATGTTATCATGGGTCTAATTACTTTTAGCTTACGTATACACAGAATCATCTCAGAGCTAGGTCCCCAATTTCTTCCACATAACCTCCTGCACTTAGTGTTTGGTCGCCCCCCGCCTGCTACACCTTTGGCCACCATGCTACTGCTCGGTATGTTGTCATGGGTCTAATTGCCTTTGCGAACTTAAAACCACAGAGTCGTCTTAGGGCTAAGGCCCCAATTTCTTCCACACAACCTCCTGCACCTGCCCAGGGCAATAGTGACCTCGTTGGTTCTTTTCTGGAAATGTAAGTTCCACGTAAAGTGTTGTGGTTTAACTTCCTCAACGAATTACGAAAAAAGAAAATACTTGGTGCTTGTGTAAGTTCCATATATTTTATAAATCAATTTAGAAAACTGTGCCGTAGCAGCTGGAATATAAGAAAAGAAACCCCAGGGAGGACTTTTCAGTAAGTTTCAGCAAGGACACATCGGTGTTCCAGACTGTGGCAGCTGCCATTCATTACTATGTAATAGAAATAGAAAGATGGACGAAGGTAGGTAAATGCGTTGAGATTTTTTCTGATAATCATTTAGCAAGTTTGCAGTTGCGCAAGCGCCTTAAAGGTGGCGGACGACCTGGCCAGATGAGGTACGTCAAGAACGTTAGAGCTGGCTCTTCTTTCGGCATCACCAAATTACGAATTAAAAAGTAAATTAATGAATTGACACATAATAAGTCCAACCAGTGGTGACATACATCACCAGGCTCAGAACACGCAAAAGAGGTCTTAAAGGAAAACAGAGGCCTAAATTAACTAAAGACCTATTGAGTGAAGACAGGAAGGCTGTCAAAAGGATAGTATGCCTCTTGGTTGGTCATTGTAGACTAAATACCCAAATATATACCATACGTCTGGCAGATAATGCTATTTGCAGACTCTGCCAAGAGAAGAAAGAAACCGTGTTAATGACTTTAACAGAGTAGAATTGTAGCCTGCCGAGATGTTGGTTTGTCCTATCGCAAATTGGCCGCCGTGTTAATTATACTGCAATGGCGGTAATGCGTGTGCACTGTGTTTGGACAGAAGAAGGTGGAGGAACACGAAGATGACCAACTGGATCTACGAGGCGTTTTTCAAGGTAGATTTGTTCCTATGTGTACACTATATCGCCGCATTTGAGTCTTTGGACTTTTTTCATAGCGTCCAAGATTAGTGTTTCCTTTGACTGCGGACCCCTGTCGTCAAAGTTTAAGCTGGTGTAGAGAACAGCAACATTGGGAGGTAGAATGGCGTAATGTCGTCTTCAGCGATGGAGTGAGGACTGTTAAGAGGCATGTACACAGGACTAGTAAATAAAAATTCGTGAGATAGTGACCCCAATTTATTTTTAATTTCAGTTACTCATTCTTAATTTTATCTTCATTTCATTCATTTCCCGAATATTCCCGAATATTCTCTAATATTAGAGAAAAAAGTTTTTAAACCTTTGAAAAAGACCAAAACTGGTCGAAACGTTAGGAAATGAAGATAAAATTAAGAATGAGTAACTGAAATTAAAAATAAATTGGGCCCATTATCTCACGAATTTTTATTTACTACTCCCGTAAAAAAAATTATGGCGAAGAAAATCATATCAAGAGTACACAGCACTGTTCGAGTAGTGGTTTGGGGAGCTATTGCCTATGGTAGCGAATCTGTTTATTATTATTCTGTTTATTCGAGTAGTATTCAGTATGACAGCTGCGTGTTATGTTGATAATGTCCTACAAACCCCTTTACTACTTTGTCTAGATGCTCGTCCACACGTCCTTTTTCAGCAAAACAACGCAAGTCCCCATATTGCTCGTCGAACTATGGACTTTCTCCAAGAAGAAGGCGTTAATGTTTTGCCGTGGCCACCCCGTTCACCGGATTTAAACCCCATTGAATATTGTGTATCCCACACAAATTGTGTGAGATATCATGGGTAGGAGACTGTCCACTTTGCACCATCCTGCACAGATTCTGGTACAGTTAATCCACGAAGTTCAAGTTGCTAAGAAGGAGGTGCTCTACTTGGGCACCTCGTCTAGACATCGACTATCTCATTTTGTCGATGTCTAGACTTCTACAGGAGTGTACTCAACTACGGGATTGCCAAACGCATTATTAATATTTTTTTTCGTATTAAATATTAATAAAATTTCTTGCAAATGTTAATCTTTCGTTTTTGATGTAAAACTATCACATTGCCAGAAAATCGAGTTAACTTCTAGGGGCAACCCTTCTAATGTCACTGAGTACATATTAAATCTTCTAGTTTCTGCTACCATGTTGCTTCTATTTTACCAACATTGGGCTTTAGAGAGTGTTTCAATTTTTTCGAATGGAACCAAACAAGAATATCCATTCTGGTTTCTATTATCTATATTAAATCATTAAGTAAATGTGCAGGTGTTAGTCAAGTTATAGAAATGATAAACGCGCTTTCTAAATTTTTTGGATTAATTTTATATCCGAAATCTAATACAAAGAGGAAGACCTTCATCGATTTCGTTATTCCTCTCGTTAAAATAAAATAAATGACAGACACCAGGCGGCTACTGGGTTCACCGCTAATTTTGTCACTTATCCAAAATCTAATCCAACCTGGCATCGCCACCGAGAAAGCCGCGAGTCGGCTATAACACACTAATTGAAACGTTGCCAAGTGGAATATATGCTTTAATTAAGACAAGACAGAAGGACGAACATCACAGAAAGCGAATCGAAATCCGCCTGCGCGAACCGGCGAATCCCGGCGTCTGTTGCGGATAAAGAAAAGTATCTTTAGATATTCGTGCTCGGCCTCAACTTCGCGCTATTGTGTGGTGTATGAATTTGGCTTTAGCACAGGTGAAATTTATTTTAAAAGAAGAAGTGTTAAAGCTGAAATGCGTGCATAGGTATGCATAGTGCAGGCATAAAAACAAAATGTGACTCACCACTTTAATTTAACTAAAGGAGGAAATGAGATTGAAAATTGGTCCTTCAATTGGGCGAGATTAAATGATCTCACAGCTTTTGCGGTTACGCGAATATTTCAAAAGGACGACGTCATTTTATCCGATTTATCAGCTTGAATCAGTGAAGCGGCTCGATAAAGTAAAATGCATTAGATGATAACTTTAAGGAAAACAGCTGTTTTTGGGTTGTACGAGATTGCAATAGATATGAATTGGATTAGAAAGCAAATAACAATTCAACAAAACAAGCCACTGAGGCGGAGTGTTTTTTTGGTAAATTGATTAACTCATTCAAAATTGCAATGTGTGAAGTCATGATACCAAATAGAAGGTGATGGAATAAAAAACTTTGGTCTCACAATCTCTAATTGTTTGGTCTAAGCCACTAGTATCAGGTTTAGGAACCCATCATCACGCCAGAGATATAATATAATTCAATATTAGAAAAGTCAAAATTTTAAAATATTTTAATTCTATTTGATTTCTATTTTGTAATACAACTACCTATAGTTGAACAATATTTTGTAAAAATTATACGGATGTTTTTCGAGGTGTACAAACCCTAAGCAATTTAATATTAATCATCATTACAGCCCCGGAAAAAGAGAAAGCGGTTACTGTAATAATTAAAACTAGATTTGAACTAGTGGTCTTCCTCACTACTCGGAATCGCTTAAGGAGAATATTGGCATGACAGAATAGGCTTTTTGCACCACAAAAATCACACACAAAATGTTATAAAATCATGACAACTATAATTTTATTTACGCTAGCGTCACACTACAAAAAAAAAAATAAGTATGACAGAATAAAGACAATGAACGACAAAATAAGACAATGCACGACAGAATAAAATACAAGGGATAATCAAACAAAAATAATTTTGACGGGCATTTTCCTTGTCTGCCTTGTAAGTGTTTATGGATACATAATTCTGTACATTTTATTAGAGTATCAAATACCTTCTTGTCGCTAGTTTACCTTTTTTATTATCCGGAAAATAAAGTTAACCTTAAAACAAATTCGTATTTGAAACGATTTTATCGTGCATTGCCTTATTTTGCCGTACAGTATTTTACTCTGTCTGGCATTTTCTTATATTGTCGTGTACCAAGGTTTTTATATGGTTCTGTACATTTTTTGACGTTCCAAACACCTTTTTTTTGTCGCCAATTCAACCTTTTCTGCCGGGACAATTAGTCTAACCCATCGCTTCAGGCATTCGGCTAATGCAGGCACAATAAAATTAAAAATCGCACAAACAAACACGTTAAAATGTAGTACTACAGTTTTACATTTTAAAGCGTTTATTCGATTTTCAATTTTACTTCGTATAATTTTTACAAAATATTTTGCTAGCTTAGCATATTACACAATTAGGTATAAAATTAAAATATTTTAAAACTTTCCTAAATAGTACTTACTAAATTACATTTCTGGCCTGATGATGGCTTCCTGAACCCGAAACCAGTCACTTATATTAAGCAAATACAGGACTAAATGTTTTTATTTCATTACTTTCTATTTAAATTAATAAAAATCTGATGTTATACTAGATATGTTAGAAATTTGTAATTCAAAAGTTGTATTGGAAGATTTATATAGGATCTCGGAAAAAGATCGTTTTGCGTACACCACTGTATTATTTATTTATTTATTTTTTTCGATATGAAGAACAGGAGTGGTGTGTAGTGTGATTTAGCGATTTCCTAAAATCTGTGTAGAAAGCAGAGAGAAGCTTTCAATTACAAATTTAAAAGTTTTAGATAGTGAAATATTTTAAGTTTACATAGATTGGATTTTAAAAATTAAGCAAAGGCCAGTTTGATTATATAAATTAGATGCAAAAGTATGTTATGAAGACTAAAATTGAATTTTCCATAAGTGCAGAGTTCAGGTATAATTTAAGGAAACAGAATTAAAAGAAAAAAAAGACTAACACTGCATACAGAAATAAAAATAGATCCCCGCCCATATATTTTTTATTTCTAAATATGTTTTAATAAAATTCAGAATATATTATTTATATTAAATTAGCAATGATTTAACCTATATTATAATTTTTGTTCCTTTTGGTTTTCCGCCAAATATTTGTGTCATTTGTCCATTTCAGTGGGGCGCACGTTTGATTACTAACAAAGGCAGCTTGCGAATTGTTAATTGTAGAATCAAAACTTTGTTAGTATGTAGACTCCTTTTGGTGGCGACTCAAAAACTCTCTCTATTGCGGTGTAATCACAACTTCTGGAGGTGCAATCCGACCTTGAAGATCGATCCAAATTTCATTTATCCAAAATAACCTTTAGGATGGGGACAACATTAAGAATTTATAAGCATACTTTCTTATTCTAATAAGAGAGGTACTTTAATATATTGTTATGCGATTGCACTGTAGTTGAAAATTAGTGTAAAATTCAAATCAATTTTAATGTTTTTGAATTCGTGAAATTTATGTAAAATCTAAATATGTAAATATTTACACGATTCAAAATCACAAATTGTATTGCGAAAGTAACAACAAGATTATATATAATATAACAGATTTAAAAAAAAATACATCTTAGCCTCAATTGCAAATAAGATTTAAATCATTTTTAATTCTCTCAGCCTTAAAACTTAAGGGTGTTGATAAATTGCCTCCCCCAGGTAGTAGCAGAAACGGTCGGACTTAATTGATATCATAAATAGGTAAACTGCCTTCCAAACCTTTGCAATAGTAAGCTCCAACCATTATTGTTTTATTATTTATCAATCGGGCCTAAATTTACCTGTATCCAAACTTAGATACCTAATTTTGTGTGCTTTTTCTGTTATTTAGTGAGTATTTCGTAAATGTTGTATACGTGTTCTTTTATCTAAATGCAAAAATATATATTTTCTGCATAGATTATGTAATTTAATTTAATTGATTATATTTTTGTTATTAAGAATCATAGGGAAATTATTTAGTTAGAGTAGGAACATTTCAATGGTTATGGAACCCATATACTACTTAGAATAGGTAGCCTCGTGTAGTACCTTTTTTAGGTGGAGCACGGGGTTGGGATGATTTGTAATAATTTAGTTTTCATAAATAAAATGTATGCACCCTGGGCTGATGCAGAAAACCGTAATATATACACAATTATATGTTATATTGTCTTTTATTCTATATGTTTTATATGGAAATATCGTGAAATAATTAAATGTTAACTGAAACTTTCGGATAAGATAAAAGAAATTGAGAAAAAATTTTTTTAAAACTCTATATATGATAGTGTTTGACGCCTAGATAACTAACAGTAAAAAATATCTCTATTTTTATAAGTTCACTATATTCAGAAAAAGAAACAGTCTAAGACATGTAGGCATATTACATCAAATTCCTGAAAACGTACAATAGAAAACCACACAATACTATACTAGAAACAATACGGAACCAACAATTATAAATTAGAATCAGAAGTAACCACAGACTAAATACATTCAATCAATCTTAAAGTATACAAAACTAGAACAAATTTATTTACATCAGCATTGATGCGATAAAAGATTCCATAAACTTAAAATCCTCTTAAAAATACTTCGCAAGAGAATTTTACTGCTACAGGAATGCTAACAAAACATTACTTTTAATTTGCAATTCTTTTTAATTGAATTACAAAATAAATTGTTTACATTTATTTTTTGCTTCAACGTAAATTAAGGTTTAAATTTATTCAAATAATTCCAGTTACGCGTTTTTTAGCGTCAAACTAATTTTTGTACGTAAGAGGCTTGAAAAGTTGCAGTTCTAGTATAATATATTTAATTAAATTAATTAATAGTTATAAAAAGTAGAATCACAAATAAAAAAAAGATGTTATTTTCAGGTTTTCCCCGACAATTATATTTTCATTTAGGTTTTACTACTATAGGCATTTTGATTATATTCCATACGTATAATTTAAAATTATTTTGGAAGAAAATTGCTTCAAAGAATTACAAACACCGGTTCTTTATCCTCTCTCACTGATCGGAATAGAAATCGAAATGAATATGTCTGTCTACCTGAAAGTTAACTTTAGGATACATAAAACGCATTGACAGATTTTACGTTATGTTATTTCATAATATTTATTAATCAAATATTTGTCGCCAGCAGAACAGAAACCGTTCTTTTTTTTTTATGAAGTGTTCGTTTGTTCATTATGTTTTAGTAATATGAAACGCCTTAGTTTCCAAATCAGAATTTACAGTTTTATATGTAAATATAAACTATGAAAGCATATATAAACAAGATTATAGCATGAAGTGTTCCTACTATGCAACGTGTCGGTAGTCATAAGTTTAAATATAGATTTGGCTAAAAAATGAGTATATTTATACCCGTTATATGTGTACATGCAATTATTTAATTAGTTAGTAATACAGTAAATAGTCGGATAAGATAGTCGACTAAAAGATAATACGTAATACCTACTAGACATCATCACTTTATTGCATGAATGAAATTCTTCTTCATTCATTTGAAGACACGAATGAATTTAATCTGAAGTGCCCCCTTAATTTTTTTAATGAAACGATAGCCCAATATATTTAGTAAATAAACATGAGATAACAGATATATTAAGCCTAGGTTTGTATAAGGTATTTGCTTAGCAACGAATATATATGAAGTTATCATTGCATTTGTCCGTCCTTCCTTTTCCACCTAAATATCGTTTATAGGAGTAAAATAGTGTTTTCCTTTTCTTTGGGAAAAAAATATCCGGAAGGAATTCAGATAAAGTCATAGTAATAACACCGTAGACTATACATCAGTTTTTCAACATAATATACAGCACGCATATAATTGCAATGGTGCTACATATTTTATCTTTACAAGAGTACACAAAAGTATATTCAAATATCATGACAGAGTCTAATTTGGCAAATTGAACTTAAACGATAGTCATTATCCAATTAAGAAACGTATTCTAAGTATGATTAAATATGGAGTTTTAAGTGTTGCCAAAAATTTACACTATTGATAAATTGATGAACCAATCAATGTTTAGTTTTTTGTACCGATTTTGAACTCCTATATAAATGATGATCCTAGGACTGGGTAAAAACTGTTTATATCTAAGAAGAAACAGTAGAAGGCATGTGCTACTTTGGAAAAAAGATACACATAAATATTTAAAAGGCATCCTAAATAAAATAGAACACAATATTTTAACTTATAAGCAAATATATATAAAAGCGAAGCTCCTGTGTCTACAAACGGATATTAGAATTTTTAATTAAAAGCAGTATAAAAAGCGAGCTTGTAAGACATAGAAACCCACAAATAAAAATATGTAAGAAACGTCTCATAAATGCATATTAGAATATCTAAATATTAATATTATTATTTTGATTAAATAAGATCTTAACTTGAAAGACTCCATTATTAAAAGAAACGTTTTCTGTAAATAAATTAAATGAAAATGGATGAGACTCATCTTACGGACACCTTATACAAATTGGACTACTACCTATGTAAAAAAAGCTGTTATAAGAAACGTAGGAAAGGCTGATCCTGTAGAAATTAGAGCGACACGCGAAACATTATCTTGAAATATTACACAAAATTACTTATATTTTATGCAGTATTCATTTAAAAACGTCATCAAATAACGCGCAATTTTTTATTTTCAAAAAATTCTTCAAAAAATCATAAATTTGCTTGTCAAAATGGAATTATTCTGAAAATCTGAATCCCTTTTTCTTCTTATCTTATTTATCAAAAAACTACAGGTAACTTTATAACATTTCTAAATGAACACCGGTTTTAATCCATGTAATTAGCAACTTTCTATCACGCACTGGGGTTGGCAAATAAACAAAATTAAAATTTTAAACTTGACTAAGACAAAACAACCTGCATTTCCATAGGTTACGATGTATTCACCTCTGATGTTTATTTATTAAATTTAAATTTCAATGAAAATTTCCATAAAATAGTAAATAGATTTGATTGATCGAAATATGATACTAAAGATCCTATTCCAGATCTTCATGAATATAATTAAAATATCTTACACAACACGCTTCGGCATCAATGGTATCTTCAGATGTAAACGTCAATCAAAAGTTAATAAAATCAAGAAACAATATGTAAAATTAATCACATTATTTTCATTTAATTCAATGAGAACAGTACAAAAGAAAAAATTAAATCTGATAGTAAAATAAACTAAGATGGAACTGCATTTATGTTATCCTAAACGTAGCGTTTAAATGCAGTAATAAACAAGTACAGTAAAAGTAATATATTTCGCATTATTTAACTATTGTTCATAAACTATAAATAATAATTATAAATTTAAAGTAGGACATAGATTTTTTTTCTATTTCAATTTAATTACTGTTATCGATACTCTCATGTATGAAATTACATCTAGATACCTGCATTTGTTTAAAATATATTCTTTATTAAATAACATTAAAGTGCGCCTACCAATTTTGATGAATATGGTTAAAATACATCTTAGACGACATGTTTCTGTGTCAATCGCATCCTCAGGTCTAAACGACAATCAGAAGTTATAGGATAATCAAACAATTCATATTATTTAAACAACTATTTAAAGAGAACACTGTAAAAAAATAAAATTTAAATCCTATTATAGTAAAATAAACTAATATGCAACTGCATTTATATGTTATTCTTTCTTTATTACGGACATTATATGCTTGACGCTTTAAAATAAAACTTTTTCTAGTTGTTAGTACAAAATATTTTGTCAATTTGAATAAATTTATTGTCTATATACATTCACAAGCAAACTTTGCGAATTTAACAAAATACAAATGTTAAGAAGGGCAAAATATTTTGTGAAATTGACTTATCCATTATTGAATTTACAAAATTCGCTTGTGAATATATTTAGACAACGAACTTGGTCACATTAAGGAAAGTATTTCATACTGTGTAGGTTAAGTAGTAAGAATGTTAGTATTTAACATTACAACAAAAAAAAGTTACAATGCAACTTTAAAACATATTTTGTTGACGCTAATTAATTACGAATACAATGCAAATAAATATGCAGAATAAGCCTATATAAATATCAGGGTTCCATAAAACAGATTGGTCAAGTCATGTAATATCATATTTGCGTAAAAAAAAGAAGGAAAAAAAATACAAAAATTTCAAGGTTAAACGATTGTACCTAATAGATAGCACAAAATTAATTTAAATTAACTCATGTTGATTGAGAAACATCGGAGCCAACTGTTTAAAATACCTTTGCTCCCTACTAAATATTTATATTATTATTGAAAGTGCGTCACTTGATACGATTAAAATATGTGAATGGTAGTTGGGTAAAATTGATTTGAAAGTATCTAGAAGTATTTTTTAGGATGTAGGTGCAGTAAAAAAAATACAGGATGTAATTAATTGCTCACCTTTATTTATTTTAATCTAGTTTACGAGAATGTATTTACTACCACCAGAATAGAAAGAATTAGAATATCAAATTAGCTTACGTTATTTTGTCTATCTTAATTTTTTTCTATTAATAAACTTGAAACAAGTTATTTCGAATACTCTGATTCCCACGAATCAAATTTATTGAACCGATTATTGACAAAGATTGAATTTCAATATTTCTACACATATTTTAAAGGTCGAGAGAAGTTAGTGATATATAAAATTGTTGTACAGGTAAAACAGAAGCTCCCTTCTCTTGTATACACGATTCTAAGTGGCTCCATTTTGTTGCGGAACATAATGTCAGTGTTCGGCAACATTTTTTTGTGGCTTAAGCCGCAGTTTTGTGTGCGTTAATTATCAGGTTGTTTTACTTGAGAAATTCATTTCCTCATCGAATTAATTGGTATCCCACAGGGATCTGTTTTAGGCCCAATTTCGTTTATTATTTTTACTAATAACATTGATTTTATAATATCTTCACTACTTTGGCATGCTTTTCCATTACTTGGTTTTTAGCTAGCCGGTCAACTAGACGAAACTTTGGACTAGGATGTGTATGTACTCTGCTGAGGTCATTTCCAATATTCTTAAGTCTTGTTTTCAAATTCGGTCACTAAGAAAAGTAGTAGCGATTGATACTTTATTGTCTTTTTATTATAGCGAGGTTCGTTCTATGTAGAATTAAGTATGACATGACTTTTCGAAACTTATCCAAACATTATACAGAGGTGTTTTTGGCGCAAAGCGGGTTGTTAGACACATCTCTATGATCGGAACTTGTCAATCATGTCATCTTCATTTAAGTAAATGTAAAATAAATCTGCTTACTTGCATTTATATCCTTGACTTTCTTTTCTATATATTTGATAATAAAAATAACTTTGGAAAAATGAAGAATTGCATTCATACAATACAAGAAGTGAAGGTGATTTATTTTAGATTTAATTTAAATAAGTTGAATATTACTAAACAATCCCCTTCCTTGCAAATATGTAAACTTTATAATAAGTTACCCCTACATATTAATAAAGAATTCTAATTCTAACCACAGTAGATTCAAACATATACTTTTATTCCGTGGATGAATTTGTGGCACATCTTGCGCGAAAATTCAGATAAATAACCTGTTGTTTAGTACATTTATTTATTGTTCTTTTTACATTTTTGGCATGTTTGCCATTGTTTATACGTCTGTAAAATATGTGTACTTATTATATTTATTTGTTATGTATTGTGGCGCCATCTAGCTACTATCCAAGCAAAGAATGTTAAGAGTATGACCAATACTGCTGATATCTTCCACAATTGAACTCCAATTCAATTGGGGTTCAATTATGGTACAGCACCAAAATTTCAGCATCACGTTTTCAAACCACTTAAGACTGCTTTGTTTACTTATATTTAATATAAATTTATTAATATTTATTATTATTATTACGAACCAGTTGAACTGTACAGCCAACTGAAAAGTTCAAACAGTGCAATTATATGGATTATAGAATACAGATAGATGGTGTAATATTTTAAGATAATGCTCTGTGAGTTGTGTTATTTCTATAGCATAGCGTTTCATCTACGATATAATTAGACAATCCTTTTACAGCATTTTGCTTCCATAAATATAGTAAATATATAAAACAGAAAGAGTATGTATCTTCTCAAATATAATATTTATGTAGTGTTACGGTTAGCGACGATTGTTAATTTGTAAACAAAATAGCAAAAATAATGATGACGTAAGCAGTTTGTTACAGAATTATAGGGTTTATCCCGTTCGGTACAAGATTTTAAAGTAAATGTGCTGATATCCAGTAAAGTCCCATCTATATGAAGATGCACTATATGGTAAGCTCGCAGTTTACAGTTTCTAATTCTCAGTTCAGATTGATAAGAGGTTTTTTTTGATTATGCAGAAATGAATGGTCAAGTATTTATTTACAGAATGGATGGGAAATAATCCACCTTTTATATAACCAAATTTTGCTTTACTGTAACAGATAACGCGCCATACCATTCTCTTAAGGCAAGAAAAATGTCAACAATTGCATGAAAAAAGGATACTTTAATTAATAGGCTTATTTCAAAACGAATAACATGTGATAACTTCAAGTTAAAAGTTGAACTTTTGGAACTTGGTAAAAACTATCTAAATTATAACAGAAACTCACCGTAGAATTGCTAACAAGGTTGTACTATATCACAATTTAAATCCAATAGAACTAATATATGGCTCTGGGTGAAGGAATATGCACCTGCAAATAGCTGCTTTTTAAATTGCAAGAGCTAAAAGAATTAAGAATTAAAGGTCTCCAACTTACTGCTGAAGAACGGATTGCATAACAGATATCATCGCCAAGAAAATAAAAAGTATGAGGTGAATAATATCATAGATGTTATGGAAGAATTTATTATTACCGGCAATACTGGATCACGACGTTATTATTCGAAATGTCTCTACTAACAATAAATGATGCTTCCGAATTGTTAACATAAAATTTGTATATCATTCTATAATTGTAATTAGTGAAGCTATAAAAAAAATTTATTAGGTGTTTCAAAGAAGTTTATTTTATCTGTAAGTGTTAATACCGGATTTATGATAAAATGTATAAAATTAAAAAGTCAAAAAGTTCTATGACTTTTTTCTTAAACATTTAAGTAAAACATATGACATTAGCCTTCAAAGAAATTAACAAAGTATACAAATGTTATTTTACTTTCAAATTTCCGCTATCATTTAAATGAATTAAATATTTTTGGCAGTGTGATACGGACGCCGATTGCAGCGCTATCTACTATATTCTTTAATATAATATTCGGAAAGATTTATACTAGAAAAGCAAACATTCAAGACTCACTAATTTTCTATGGGGAAAGTGCTATTATGCCCCTAAATTTGCTAGAAGGAATAGCAAATATATGTATAAAACATCCAGTTCTGGTCGAAATAGCTAAAGAATAGGATTGTAAAATCAGTTTCATTATCAGATATATCTAAAGAATAAGGATAGATAGATACACAGATTCTTTGTTGTCGCAAGCTTAGCAAGTAGCTGGATAGTGCCATAACGCATAATAAAGAAATAAAGAGAAATGTAAGGAGAACAATACTTACATAAATTTATTACATAATAAATAAGTTATATTTATACTAATGAGAATGCGCAAGATGTGCTAGGAATTCATCCACGGAATAAAATGCATTAGATGCAAGTATAGATATGTTTTATCATCCACTGGAATCTATTTCTATTAGAGTTTTTCACATGTTGGAGTAACATAATAAAAATTTTAATACCTGCAGACGATTCAATTTGTTTAAATTTAATCTAAAATGACCTTTATTTCTGATAATAATATACAAAGAAGAAGCTCTAGGATATAAATGCAAGGGACTGGAATTATTTTATATTTAATAAAATAAGGCCGGCATGACTCATAAGTACCGATCCTAGATACACATCTAATAATCCGCTTCTAGAAACACCTCTGAAGAATATTTAGATAAACCCCACAAAGTTATACCACACCTAATTCTAAAATGGACCTTGGTATAATAAAAGGACAAAAGAGTATCATTACTACTGTTCCTCTCAGTGACCAAATTTATACGGCTTATCAATCGCGGAGACGGCCTCAGCACAGTGCGCATCCCAGTCCAAAGTTTCGTCTAATTCGACGCCAAGAAATTTCACACCCTTGACAGATCGAAGAGGGGCACCATGCAAAGACATGTCAATGTCAAATGTCAATGTGACTCGATTGCGTGGAGTGGAAAAACATATAGTTAGTTTTAGATAGGTTCATATGCAACTTATTCACAGATGACCATCCCCCCCGCTGCACGCAGCCGCTCGATCACCAACATGCAATGGATCAGTGCCCGTAATAAGTGCAGTTGTATGGTCAGCATATAAAAATAATGAAAAGCTGATGAAATCAATAATGTCATTAATAAAAATAATAAATAAAATTGGGCCTAAAACAAATCCCTGAGGAATACCAACAGTAACATGTAAATATAAGGGTGAAAATTGTTTAACATGATTTTATTGGACAATGTAAATTGACGTCTACTAGAAAGGAAGGAGACAAACTAACTCGCCAGAACGCCACGAATACTATAATACTGGAGTTTTTCAAATAAAACAACATGATTCACACATGATTATCCAACTATTCCTATAAACAATTCAAACGGATAAAATATTAGTGGAAACAATAAATTGGAAATAGAGATCATTTATTAATGGCCTAAGTAATGGTTGTTTGGCTAAATATTTGAATTAGACAAATAGGTCATATTTAGTTCTTTGGTGTTATTTTTATCTGGGTATGGTTTCAGTGTTCTTTTAGAGAGCTTTTCCTTCTAGTATTCTGAATATAATAGAATTAATTCTATTAAAACTTAAATGTAAGATAGTGTAACCTTGTTAATTCAAATATGTAAAGAAAAAATCCACAGCTTCGCTGGCAATACATATCAACTGGGATTTTTAACTTCATATTTGTATAACATGCAAATCATAAGCAAATATCCTAATCTCCTCCTTAATACAAACGAACAATCGTCGCGTATACTTTTGCGCGTGCAAAGGCGACTCCCTACGGTCCGTACAAATATACACACACACTGGGAAAGCCGATAGGAGCCAGAACGAAAGAAAACAACGCACGTTCTTCCCGAAAGATAAACAAAGCCTTACCTTTTTGCCTGCTAAACGCTTTCATTGTTTTAATTCCCATGCCGCCACTGAAGCCCAACGAATCTATATACATGTGGGTGGATATTTTTGACTAGAACGCCTGCGTCTTTATGTTATTAGTCTGTCTTCTTTTTTTCTTGTGAAGTAGTTAATTGTCTTTATCTGATTGTGCCCGCACAAAATAAAACTACACTCACTGATAATAATAATTAAAAATGGACGATTGTTAGAGGTGCGATGAATGGATTTATATATGCACAAGAAGCAGACGATAATTGTAATGGTAGCACAATTGCACCAATGTTATCACTATTAAATTAACACTAGTTTTGTCGCAACGTATAAAAACGCTACTGTACATTGTTTGTTAGAGGCGTAAAGCGCTGTTCTTCTTCTGTGATGATTCTATTTACACTTTTATAAGCGCTTTATTGAGGAAACTCACTCTTTTCGACATGGATTTAGTTTTAATATCTCCTGGTCATCATCTTAATTTTATTTTTTCGATCGTTACGATTATTCTCGCGGAGTTATTTCTATTTCCAGTCAAGTATTAAAAATAGCGTCAACCGTACGCATGGAACACCGACAGGCGAAGAAAGAGACACAGACAGCACTGATGGTGGATTCCTCCTCCGTCCCATTCATCCACAGACGGCGATGGTATTAGTCGTCCCATTCATTTTTCGGAAGGACGGTTGTATAATACGTCATTTTGGAAAACCGACTTATACAGAAGTAAGTATAAATAAACTAAAACAGTTTAAAAGGTTCAGTTCGCGCCGCGCGACTGTGGTTTGTTTTTTTTTTTTTCGCGACGATGCGAACGACGCGAGCGCTAACTTCCGACGATCCCGCGCGGGACTTCTTTTGTTTTTATCCCGGGGCGGCGAAAAATCACGTACTACCAACACACGGAGAACTAAAACTCCTGCTTCTCGGACACGGTGGAACGGAACGCACCTGTGTTGCACCGAACACGAAAATATAGTGTGTATAATGTTGTCTGGTCTTGTCGGAGAGAGAGAAGCAGCGACACTCTCTCCCTACCACGGTCCGTGTCTCGTACACGGTTGGCAAGCGGCTAGCAGTTTATGAATGAACAACCTCTTTCTGGGTGCCTCGTTCCGTGCGTCTGTGGTCGTGCGCGCTTTACTAGGTCTACTGGTGGCTAGTGTCGTTGTGTGCGTGCGTAGTTTGAATGTGCATAGTATAGTGTATATGCCGAGGGACCGGAGAAGTCCGTGAGAATTTCAGATGTCCGTCTACGTCGGGTTTCGTGCGTACGTCACCTGCGCTTATATATTTCGAACGCTGCTGCTTTCACTGATGATGGGCCGGCGAACAAGTTGCTCTGCTCTATAATACCGAATGGCGAGGGCGGCATACACAGTGGTTGTTTCCACTTTGGTGCTTTTTTAGGCTTTCCGTGGGGGGCCAGCGATTATTCACGATATTTCATTCAATTACACTATGTAACAATTCCTATTAATTGTTTTGTCTTTGGGTTGTAACTGCCATTTCCTATATTTTCTTATGTCAAAGAAGTATAAAAAAAAAATCAATTATTCCCCACAAACTTGGCTTTTCTGGCCAAAAGACAGTGACATTTTTAAATACAAGCGAACCCCATATCACAGTATATCACAGTAAGGACATGTTCGCAAAAAAACCATTGTTCTTGAGTGGTCCGTTTTGAATGACCTTCCAGCCCAGTTGCCATTTTGTAAAGCTGTTGCCGGGAATTTTCAAACGTATAGATAATTTATATTTTAAGGAAGTAGAAAATAGATTAAAAAAATACTCAAATTTGTGCGTTTTTTATTCTGATTTTGTTGCAAATATTTATGAACAGTTTATAGTAATAAGAAACACGATTCCAGTAAAATAATGTTTGATTAAGTGATACATATATTTGCAAGTGTTTTACGATAATTATGTTCATATTCTTTCCTTTTTTGTGAAATAATCTTTGTTTTATATTTTTATAGTGTAAAAGATTCTTCCAGGAATAAATATGTTGTGGTTCTTTCTCAAATAAATTAATAAAAATGCAACAGCATCGGTGGAAGGGACTTTTAAATTTCTGACACAATAACTTTTAATTAGGGTTCAAGAGTTATGACTATGCGATACAAACATTGTTCCTTTCTATTCGACTACTTCATTTCTAACATCCGACCCTGCACTGGTTTGTTAAAATAATGTCCGGGGGTGCACTGCAATGGGTAGAGTTCAAACGTAGACTATATAATATCGAATTGTCTATAATGTGAATAAATGTGATTAAAATTTATATCAGTAGAATGCAGTTCAAACCAAATCACATTATTTTAAAAAGTGAACATAAAATGAATTAAGTTAGTTACTGCGATAAATAGCAATCTAGCTTAAAATGTGTATCTAACAAATAATTGAAATTGATTTAATGTGACCTAGGAATCTCTGCAGCCTCTGCACAATGATAATAGTTCTTCTTATTCATGTACTTTCTTAATTCTTGTTGTGTCATATATATTAGATTCATTCGGAAATCCCAAGAAACTGCGACCATCGTTAGCATCAAAATTTATCTGCGAGAGTGACTGGCACTACAACATGATACCCATGGTTCTTCTTTCACGATTATTTGAGTTATTTCACTTAAACCTAACAATATAATATATAAGAAGTATGTAAATGTTATGGCCACTGGCCACCGATCTTACCTTTTACACAAGAATATCATAGTTCATTAAATGTTTTTAAAACTGCAGGGGCAATTCAAAACTAATAAAATACGTAAAATAAATAAATAAAACAAGTAAATCATATAGATTAAACGGATGAATAAACTAATTTGTGTAGATATGAACGTAAACAATAACAAACTGCCATTTTGGAAGCTGTGTTTGTGTGAAGTTAGGGTTTAGAATTTGGAACCGCTATAACTCATCCTTGTCCTTACTCGGTGTACTCCTGCCCATATTATGTGTCATCGTATGTCGACGTAGAGTACGGGTCAGTCATGACGGGGTGAATTCAATTCACGATAGAAATTACAATAAATACTTCTGTCAAAGTGACAGGAACCTGCATCTTCGGTTTTAGATTTCGTGTTTTTTTTTTTTGGAAAATAGCATTGTGGGCCCTTCCAAAAAACGTCCTGGCAAAAATGCACCCGCCCATCGATGGCCGCAGTATTATATAGCCCTCAGCTTCCAATTCCTACTCCCCCTGAGATAGATCAGGCATCTTCAATTAATAAGATCAAGTCGGAGTGTGAAGGAAATATTATAGAACCAAATGACGATTTCATATGTGGAAGTGATGAGAGAGGAGCATACTACCCTAAACTATAAAGACATCCACAATTTTGTTAGAGATCTTGAACTCTCCCAACCCAATGCCAAGCTTTTGACCTGTAGGCTAAACTTGTGGATGAAAGTGTGCGAGTTGTAGGTCAGAAAAAGCGTCACCAAACCTTTTCTAGCTTCTTCACCTATCAAGATGGGCTTTGCTTTTACTACGATGTGACTGGTCTATTTGAGGCAATTGGAATCGCCTGTTATCCGTATGAGTGGCGCTTCTTCATTGACAGCTCTCGTTGAAGAGCTCAAAGCTTAACAAAAAGTCGCTCATATCTCAAAATCTATTAAAGATAGGTATAGGGAATGCTCATATAAAGCGATAGGGGATGATATTTACTTCCTAATTCCGAATTAAAATACAGGGTGTTTTATTTAAAAAAAATGAGTTTTCTGCATTTGAAAATATGTCACTTTGTTCCTCAGTTTTGACCACCCTGTATGTTAGAATGTAAAGTGTGCTTACCGTTTCTTAGAGTTATATCTACATTCATAACAAGGCAAATTTGGAGTCTCTACTTGCAGTATTAACCAAGATATTAATTTCTCAATGATGCAATGATTATGACTAAAAAAAAAGAAAAACTTAAATAACTCAAAAACGGCAACATGTAGCTATAGGAATAGCTAATGAAAACTGACGTATTTATAGTTGTAGAATCCAAAAATGAATAAAAAATTATATCATTCTATTTAAAATAACAAAGTTGACATCCATTTCCGATCAACCGGAAGTGATATTTTGGTTAAGGTATTTTGCATTTATAGTTCCAATCGAACAGATACTGGTGCCAAACTATCAAATATAAGTAAATAATAGAACATCATAAAATTTTAATGAACCAGTTACGTGGAATACCCTGTATAGTGTTATGTATTACATTTCGTTTTAATCATAAATGCTATATGAGGTAAAGACAACAGTCGATGACACGTTTATGGCCAGGCCTCCGATTCTTGAATCTGAACGACATTTGCAGTGACGGCTCGTGACCATATCGAGTGGTGGGGCCAATCACGAATCAACTCCCCCTCCCCCCTCTCCTCCCCCTCTACTTTATTAATTTTACAAAGTTTTAAACCAGTTTAGCTCAGATTGCAGTAATTTATTACCTCATTTATTGCTAAGGGCCATTATTACAATCGCGATTTAAGGTCGAGTTTATTTTTTTTAATTTATAACCATTGTAAGTTTAAAAAATTAAACCGAATATTATTGATCTACGGTTTAAACCGCGATTGTAATAATGGCCTTAGCTAAAATAATAATACCGGCATAAAAAAATTAATGTAGACAAATTTAGAAACCATTTTAAAAAGTAAAATACTTTAAGTTTTTATCGGGAATACTTATCTTAATTATCTGCTTCATAATTGCATATAATTAGTGTTTAAACTGCACATACAGACATGGGTTACTTGTTTATATTCCCACATCTAACTAACGTAAAATTATTCAGGTGTTTTGATGATTTTATATCGACGAAAACCTGACACAACACAGAGCACATGAGTTATTTAAGCGAAGATCGTCGCGTAAAATATAATGAATATTCTAACATAAGCGGACGTATTTCTTACAAAGAATAGGAAACACAATTTTTATTTTCTTTGTTTATTTATCTAAGCAAATAGCTTTTTTTTACTTACTACGTATTTTTCAGGAATAACTCTCTTATTATATTTATTATTTCATTTTCATAATTTTATCCTAAGAAAGATATGAATGGTAGTTCATTTTGATTTGAAATACTATAGTTATTGATTTGCGATGTCATCCTAGAATGATACTACACTTTATTACTATAATTAACAAATATTAAATGCTCTTGAACCCAATTTATTGCGGAGAAATGTCTAAACCGAAGTCCGTATGCGACAGCCATCTACATATGTTTCTACTTTCATTAGTCGATCTTCGACGGCCGTCTGCGTCTGACTCAAACGCTTCCGCTAGCCCTACGCGGATACCTACAAACGTCTAAAATCAGGAACCAATCTAAAGGTGGCCCCCAGCTCGCCTCTAATCTACATAAATAACTACAAAGCGCGTTTAGTCGGATAAAAGTTCGTTCTGCACTTAAATGTGTGTGTGTTTGGATATGTGTACGTATATTTATCGGTATTTTTACAGAAAATAAAAGTTCCTTAATGATTAGTTTGTGAATGGTGGGGCCTCGTGGCTCTTCAAGAGAAAGCCGCCCCTAGACATTTCTCGCGTACGACAAATGTCGCACGAAACTGTCGAGTGACGTTGAGAAAATCTGTTCTTGAGTACTCATCGACACTATCACGTTCGCTCGAGATAATTGGCGAAACGCTTAGGCAGACATAAACGTGCATCTACTATATCGATTGATGAACGGCTAAACGTTCTGCATAGCGCGAGGCGAGTACGGCCCGTGTAAGCAGACACGTTCGACCACTCTAGTCATATATTAATGGTATATTTAAAAGTCTATTAAGATAACTATAAAAAGCTGCAAGTTTATGTGGTGTTAGGTGATTAGATCTCTTATCAATAACAATTTCCGTATGTGTTGGCTTGCTAATTGTGTCAAATTCCAGTTTTTTATGAATATGTTATTGTGATATCTAAAAAATTTGTCTGTTCGACTCCACCTCTAAAGTAAATTTTATAGAATTATGTAAACTATTAACATAAGTGAGAAAATCGTCAATGTGATCCAATTATCCCGACCAGACTATTAGGATGTCATCAACATAACGTACATAAAATTTTATACATTTAGAGGAAACGTTATTGCTAACAATAGAATTAGTTTCAAGGTGATGCAGGAAAATATCCCCTAAAATGTGGGTTAGAGGAGATTCCAAAGCTCAACCCTCTGGCATATCATAAGTTACATTATGAAATGTAAAAAAGCTTTGTTCGAGGCAAATATACGATACGATAATCACTCGACATATTAATAACTAAAAGATAATCATTGATTAAAGTAATCGCTTCGTCTCTAAGGACATTAGTGAACAGATTAGTCATCTATCGATGAACTTAAGCTTGTTTCTAACAAATTTATTTCGTCAGTAATCAGCAACTAAAGATAGACCTCAGGACCGTTTACATTCTACTACAGAAAAATGTCATGTCATTATATATATCACAAGAGCATCATCAGGCGAAAAATCAAAAACTTTGACTTTTTTGTCGCCTGATGATGTTCTTTTATAAGCGAAACATAAAATAGTTATCTTGTAAATATGTCACAAAGCGCTCCATGTGTGAAAGCCTATAATAATCAATTCATTGGGTTCCTGTCCTAAAGTATCGATTATTACATAGGGATTCAGGCTTGGAACACTTTGTGAACGTTTATAAAATAAAATGGATTTAAAATTTCAGTTTTTTACTCCAATTCTGTGTTTTCAAATTATACCATTTTTTTTTAGAATCTACACTGATTGTGAGAGAAAGAAATGATTAAAACTGCTTTCGTTTCAAATACGTACGAGCACGTGATCTAAACTTTAAATTAACATTACGAAAAATATTTTACTGTTAATTCAACACCTAAAAATGTTTGATACAATTTTTTATTGACTTTTGTGGAGCTACTTTCTCATGGTTGATATAACAATTAAATGTGGTAATTCAACATATTGGAATAATATACTCAAACAAGAAAAAATGTAGAATTAACTAAGATGTCGTACTAAAAATATTATGTTAATTTAACAATTTCTCAGTGTTATCTTAATAATTAGGTGTATCTGTTTCAATCGTTTTAAATTAAATTGTGTACTATTGCTTAGTATCATGAATCACCAGGTGTTACTGCTGATTGATTAATTGCAAATGTCAATTGTCATCCTTAACTGTGGCAACGGAATTCTCTCTTTACAAAGTAATTCAAACCTTATTTCAACATCTGCATGATAATGAAGAAGCCATACATTAAAAAACTTCTATAGAGCTGCGACTGTTACATATGATCTGTTGCAAACGCATTGATTTTCCACTCCAACAACTTTTCTAAGTACATATTAGGCAGCCAAACAGACAAATATATGCTTAATGTGTATGGAACACAACAACGACATCTATTATCAATAGTGTAATGTATTTATATATTTACAGTCGATAATGTAGATAACATAGTTCCACAGGTATATTTTGGTTATTCATTGTGAATTATCTGGACAGAGTGGCTTAGATCGGAACACAAATAGAATACATTTCCGTTCTCTAAGTTTGCTTCCCAACTTTCAGTTAGTTTTTTTTTTTAAATTTAGGTATTTTCGGTGTAGAATTCGCTTGTGTGTATCCGGCTTTACATTCAGAGTAAACTTATCTTTTAATTTTTATATATCTAAAAGCTTCAATCCAAATAAAGGACAGATTCGAACAGTAATAGATAATTGAAGATACGAGTGGATGAAGGTGCTATGTCGCATTTTAAAAACTGTCTTTTTTGCATGAATCAAGGTGTTTTGTACCCATCCTTCACATAGCACCATGGAAAATTCCAGAAATTCAAGAACACTCGAGTCTTGTGAATGTATGAAGGGGTTATGTTACACTACTTTTGAGAAAAATTACATAAAAACACTTAATTTCTGAAAATGTTTGATTTTGTAACATAACACCTGCATCCACTCGTGTCTTCAATTAGGTGGGAAGAAAATGTATTTACTCACAAATTCTTTACTTCGGTGTATCAAAGGTGCATCCTCAAGCCAGAATATAAATGCAATAAAAAGTTTGGTCAATGGTTAAAATATATCCTCAACTGCACAAATTCAGTTTTAAATTAAGCACTCAAATAAACATTAAATTAAATATATAAATTTAAAGTTAAAATAAGAAAGAGAGAAACAAACATATTAAAAGCGAAAGGCACTATACAGGCTGTCTAGATATTAACTAATTTATCGATATTGCCACATGTAACTGTGCACAAAGAAAAATAGAAACAAAGCAAAAAGGAAATTTAAGAATAACTGCCGGAAAAGCCCTGGCTGAACGAAGATACAGCATGAATGAAAAAGAAAATAATAATGGAAGCCGTTAAAGAGAAGTTAAACTCGATACATATTACACATTTGACCCTATTTCAAACAAAATATAGGTATATTAAGTGATGGCAAGTTACTGTATTCTATTTCGCACTGATTTTATGGGAGTTATACAAGGATTTTCTCACTCCATTTGTAAGTTATTAAAACATAATACCCCAGTAATAAAGTTGAAATCGCAGAGAAATCGCAGTTTTGTAGTATTTCCTTTTCCTGTCGAATGTATTACAAATGCCGATAGATTTTTATGCTGCTATCCTGTTTGCATAACGCCATTGGTTATTAATGTTGCAAAAAAAAAATTATCGTCCATTATAATCCATGGGATAAACTTGTTCTTTAGCAGGCGGAGGAAATGTTTGTCATTACATGTATGCATGTATATATGTTGGTGTACGTAATTAAAGGTGATAATTGCTGTAAGAAAGTATTAAAAAACTAGATTTTAAGGAATTGTTGGTTTATTTTCACACGCATTTTAGAATCTTTGAAATCGTTCTAATTTGCTTAATTCTGATGAATGAATGCAGGTGAATAAATTTATTGGCAAAGAACGCTGAGAATAACACCACAAAGTAATCAAAAACAACTGAATTGAATGAGCAAATTATGAAGAGAAAATGATTTGAGATTTTGAGGTAGTTGCATAGATTAAAGTAAAAAGTGTAGTTTAGATTTGAAAAGCTAAAGTCAGGTGAACAACATTTTTATATATACAGATTTTGTGTAAAATAATGAATAATACTACTTTCCCTCTTAAAATAATGTGTTTTCTTCCAATTTTAACACCTGGATTTAAGGTTTTCATATGGTAAGTATTGTAGAGTTAGTAAATCATCAAGATTCTACTGCCAACTGCTTCAAACTTAATTGATTAATCTGAAAATGTGCATAATTTCATAACGCTTTGCTCCAAACACAGTTTTTCCTATTAGTGACATATTGGCGTACTGTGAATGAAAATACTATTTTGTCTTAAACAAAATTGACAAATAATAGATTTTGATTTGTGACTTCTTGACCTACCATTTTGAATAACAATTCTTAGTAACATTTTAGCATTCAGCAGAAATGGTTTACTCCACTGCAAACGTCTACTAGATTTTAAATGGCCGAAAGCGAACGATAAATAAATTTCGAACCGCGTAGGACTCATTTCCCAAATGTTTAACTCCAATTCATTCTTTTTACTCATTATACCTACTATCAACTCCATCCGTGGACATATAATATACTCTATAGCAAAACCCTGTTCCTTTTGACCTGGTTGGGACTTGGCATATGGAATAGATCTGATAAAAAGTCGAATTAACCGAAACTCATTTGCAAAACGATAGGCATAAAAAAAAACATAATAACATATGTAAGTATGCCTACAATGTCATGAAGTAAAGAAACTCCAAAAATAAGCACTCATGAACAGAAAATTCAAATTGAAGAAAATATTTGATTCCATTGAAAACTATAAAATTTCTTTTGTGTAAAGTGCATTTCTTTAAAAGAAAGGAACCTTTTATTATATAGTGTGTAGTCTGTTACCTATCTATCGATAAAATATTTAAAAATACATGGCATATGTTCACTAAATTTCTAAATTTACAGAAAGTTTCTACAATACCATCAATTAATGTTGATATTAAATTGTCAACGTTAAATGTGAATGTAAATTCACAAGATTTTTTTTTGCCGTGCATAACTTCAAAGTTAGTGCCAAAGTATACAAGTTATTAAGTAAGGTACAGTGAGACCTGTGACGCTAGCCTTTATTGAGGAAATAAGATGTTTCAGAAAACGACATTCTCCTAACAATAGTACAGCTGTCTTGAAATGGTCCATAAATGTCTTTTTATTAAATAAAAGAAATACGAAACAAATTGCTTTCAATGAAAAAAAAATGCGCCAAACGAAAGATGATTGGTACGTTTAGAGAAAAAAAGGAAGTCAACACAGGATTTTTTAAAGAAAAAACGAGTTATCAAAAATAAGAGGATTTGCACTAAAGTTGTGACGAAAAAGGCGATACATAGGACAATTATTTAGAAAATAGGTTGTGATAAGTAACCAAAACAATTTTATTTTATATATTTTATTTAAAATGTGCCGCATTTCCGAGTTGTTTGAATAACGATACCAAGGGTTTAACTTTCATTTGTATGTCCTGTCGTTCGGATTCGTGTTTACTACTGTTAGAATGTTAGAAAAGCGATCTATTTTTTTTTTTTCATTTTGCTTAATAAACTTTTAAATCACCAGCTTTTAGTGTTAAAAAGTAATTACTTATTGTTGCTTACTTAAATTAATCCATAATAATATTCCGAGGTCCCTTTCTTCGGGCAAGTGACATATGTGACCCTGTCCGAAGAATAGAATAGAATGGAATAGCTGTATAGAAAACATGTTTGCTAAATAAAATGAAAATGTCATATTTTGATTTGATATTATTTGAATTAATCATTCGTAACGTCTATTAAACTAAACACTTTTATGTTACTTGTTTAAATATTTTCTACATCTTGATTTAAAAAGAGGTTTTTAATATGAGAACTATATTATTGGGGTGATGCATTATTTAATTGAAAAAAACATTTAATAATAAGCTTAGCCTGATCATATCCTTTTCGTAAGTACAAATAAATTAATGCATTATAAAGAACAGTTCACTATTTAGAATTCTGTTAGTTGCAATTACTACTGATTGTGTTTTAAACGCAACGTTGACTAAAAACTGAACCAAGCCTTTTGTGTACATAACCTCATTCATTTTGACAATTGTTATTTTTGTACAGTTCATTGCAGACATGGTCGGTGTACCTGAATTTGTTTCAGACGCTGCATACGTCATAAGCAGCTATGACGTAATTACAAACATTCGTTTATTTCAAATTTAGGTGGTTGACCATTGGCACGTTTGTCCCACTGTTATAACTTTTGAATATCTACATGATTATGTTTTCTTATTTTTAAGGATAATATAAAATATCCCGTATAGACATATTTTGCAAGAAATAAATAAAAAACGGCTTATTTGAGCAAATTGTATTGGTCACTGGATTATAACATTTTACTTCAAGCGACGTTTTGACAAACATATGTATCTTTCAAGCTTCGTAAAAATTTATGAAAGTTAACGTCATTAAAAATTAATACTTATTGCAACTGTAGTTATTGTTTTTAACTTTAAATTAAAATTATACACTTAACAAATGTAGTTGAAAGGATGGATAAAATTGTGTGTGCTTATATGTGGTTAACTAGACGGAAAATGACATATGTTTGTGGAAACGTCGCTTGAAGTAAAATGTTATAATCCAGTGACCAATACAATTTGCTCAAATAAGCCGTTTTTTATTTATTACTGAATTAAATACAGAGCGATCTATAGTTAGTTATATAAAATTCCGTAAAATGAATAAGGTCAAATTTGATGAAATGTGTACTCGCTGTTACCAATTTCTTGACAATCCTAATAAGTATTTTTGCATTAAATATGTTTTTAACTCATTACCTATATAAATTTTTAAAATGAACAATACGCTACTACTTTGTATTGGATGTTGGCTGTATTCTTCTGGTCTACAATGTGCACTGTTTGGCTTCTGCGTTGGAAGTGCGCTCTGGATATTCTTTGCTGCTGGTGCTCTTAGCTTGAAATAACAGTAGCAGCAGCCCTGAAGATGTCTCTTCTGCTTAAGGACGAAAGGTCGGCCAGAATAAAATTCAGGACGCAGTAAATGTATATGCTTCAAGTCAGGCAGTATGCAATATGGACAACGACCCTAGATAGGATTACTAGTATGTACACTGCTGAAAATATTACGGTGTTGGCGTTAATTTTGCGCTAGTCAAATATTTTACTGTTGATTTTTCCAAACTTTGCCAGACGAGTTGACTACGCGTATTTAATAGGACAGAAATGACTAGAATTTCGTGTGAATTCTTTGTTCAGATATGAGGATTGACTATTTTTCTAGACATTCAGAAGCGTCAACCAATCAGAATTTTTTCTCGGTAGAATATAGAACCCCACCTATTCTAATTACAGTATTGCATTATACGCACCACCTGCATTGCACGGTGATCTGTTTTCGTGTTTGATTCTCCGTATTAACATATCCAAAAAAACCACCAAATGTGACTGACTGCAAAGTTAACCTCGTGTTATTAAACGTTAATTCCAGTGGACATAAAAAATTTCAACATCTTAAAGATGTATTAGGAACATCTATTTACGCAATTAGTTTAGACTTGAATCAAATAGCATAAACATTCACTTAATTTTATAATGGTTCTCAAAAAATCCTTTTAAAATCGGTACGTTTAGTTGAAACCAAAACTTGTGAATGAGTGGTTTTGCATATTTGTAATTGAGAAAACGTCTTAAAGAGAGAATATTATAACACTAAGAAATAGGAGTTGCATATTAAAAAGACGTTGTGTTTAGAAAATGGTGTTAAAACACCCAATAGATCGCATTCATTTAGTTAAACGGCTAGTAAATTTGTCTAGTCTAGATCAAATAAAATGTGACTAGAAGTATTTTATAATTCCACGTGTCAGTTGGACAAAATAACCCCTAGCAATAGACAATACTTGACTATCTTTGCTCGTCAAAATTTAAACTTCTTGTTGTTCTGACAAAATAACACGAAAAGAGTGTGCACCTCTCCTGACTATTAAATTAGTCAAAAAAGTGTTAAAATTTTCAACAGTGTATTTGGAAAATCCACACACTATAAATCCTTGAAATCGTACAATAATATTCGGTCAATCATTTGAAAAATTGGTCGTCTCCTACACTAATTTGTAGAAAATGTTGCAAAGTGTTTAAAAAATACCAATAATTGTAAGTATTTTTCAAACACCTTTTTTTCGGTGCAGGACTTTAAATTCAACTTTTATATTTAAATCTCGTCGGCGAGATGTGGAATAAAGCTTTCTCATCCAGCTTTGTAGCTCACACCAACCTATACGGGTATTTTTTCTTTCGACTTAATTATTTGTTTTTCAGGAAAATTTACAACAGGAACCGGTGGCAAATATTTACAATCTGGACTCATTTTAACGCGCTTTTTTGTGGGCCCTCGTTTTTTTTTTCTTCTTCTATATCCTTAACGTTCTCCCGTCTCTTTTGTACTCGGTACCCGATGACGGCAACGGCATCCGAGCGGCGCATCCACCGCTCGGCGTCAATGGGTGAAGATAGATTGTGTTTCGTAAATGACGTTATGATATGCATTTCCGCCTTTTTTATTTCTAGATCCAAGCGGAGCGAGAGAGCGCGCGCGCGTGCGCCCGCTCTCGCCTACGCCTCCGCCGAAACCTCGGACGATAGGCGAACGAGAGGTGGAACGAATGCTGGAACGGGACGGGACGAGGACGGGATCAATCTCTTGACGTTTCGATTTTAGAACGCGCATATTTCCTGTTTAAACGAAGTCATTCTTTATCAAAATATTTTATTTTTAAACTTAACATCTCATATGTTTGTGTACGATGTTGTGTTTGACGCTGCAATCTGTTTGCTTTTAATTGTGGTACTTTATCGTAAGGATTCAACCTTGTATACATACAGGGTGTTTTGAAACATCGTTTAAAGATTTTAAGGGCATGTAGTACGATCGAAAATAAGGTTAAAAGTCATAATAAACATATGTTCACCATCAACCGTTTACGAGATAACTGCGGAGTTGTGCTAGTAGTACATGGATATAACATATCCCAGTAAGCAGGTGCTTGTATGTAATGTAATGTATATAAGTAAAAGGGTGGTGTTACACTGCGACCTAAAAGATCTATTGTGTCCCCTATTCTTGCTGCTTTACAGCTGGCCTTCCAATCCTATTCCTTTTAGAAAGTGTAGGATGTCAGAGGGCCCCAGTCTAGGTAAGTCTCCCTCTTCGATTTCACATGCTCCCAGTTTGAGAGGAGGTGGATGGGTGTTTCATCCTGTTCCCCACAAAATCTACATTCAGATTCCTTTTCCAATCCAAGCTTACTCAGGTGTCCTTTCAGTCTACAATGGCCTGAAAGTATTCCTGTTAATATGCGATCATTGTTCTTACTCAGGTTGATACATTCTGTAAACTTCTTCTGGTTATAATTCCAGAAGAATTTTACTTTGCCTCATTGCCTGGAGATTTTCCCAGTAACTGGATTTTCTTTGCTCCATTTCTATTTTTAGTTTCTTCAGTAATTGTACTGCTACTTAACCCGCAAAAGGTTCAGGCCCTACAAAGGCATTCCAACCCCTTTTTTGCGATTATCCGTTATTTCGTTTCCTTCCACTCCTGTGTGACCCGGAACCCACAGGAGGGCTACTTTATTTCTCTTTGGCTAGGCTCATTTAATTTCCCTAGGCATTCCCAGACCCTCTTGGAACTGATTTCATATGAGCTTAGCGCCTTGATGGCTGCTTGACTATCAGACATGATGATAATCTCCTGCTTCCGATAATTTCTATCCATATTGAACTGAACACATCTTTCAATAGCGTGTATTTCCGCCTGAAATATACTTGGATATTTGCCCAAGCTTTCGAAATATGTGGTTGTAGGCACATATATTGCTATTCCAGTTCCCTCTGCCGTTTTGGAGCCATCAGTGTACTATTTGATGGCATTTCTAGTCAAGTTCAAGATGGTGTTATGATCCCACTCACTCCTGTTACTGAGCTTTATGATGAATTCCATCACAAAGCTGAATTTTTTTAACATATCATCCCGGGGCATA
This sequence comes from Protaetia brevitarsis, assembly GCA_004143645.1. Taxonomy (NCBI): domain Eukaryota; kingdom Metazoa; phylum Arthropoda; class Insecta; order Coleoptera; family Scarabaeidae; genus Protaetia; species Protaetia brevitarsis. The sequence continues at coordinate 2,008,744 of RXPK01000014.1, read as the reverse complement.
ACCCAGGTTTGATCACCGTCAGAAGATTGAGGCCTATGCCTAATCATTCCTTCCTTGACAATTCTGAGTATAGTTCTTTTTGCCACGCCCTCTACTACAATATGGAGGGGGGTAAGAGTCCAATACTACTTCGATAGCTGCTGTTGGGCAGGTTCTCATAGCCCCCGTTATGCATACACATGCTAATCTTCGCACTTTCGAGAGGTTAATTCTCGCGGTGGCCAGATTAGTTCTTTTGCTCCATGCTACTGATGCATAAGTGATGATCGGTCTCACTATCGCTGTATACATCCAAAGCAGTATTTTTGGGTTGCATCCCCAATTTTTCCCTGCAAAGTTTCTGCAAACATTAAATCTTAGAACAAGCCTTTTTCCTCTCGCGCTGATACGAAGATGCTTTTTCCTTTTTGACGAGTATGTTTTCTCCATTTGTAGGTAATGCGGTTTGCTACTTGTAAGAAAGTAAATATTCTTCGTACAATAACTGCGGTGCTAAGTTACTCTATAGGAAGTTGTATTGTAAAATCATAAATACAGGTATGGAATAACACTCAATGAAACATAGCGAATACTCTAGACAATCTTAGCAATTAATTTTGGGAACACGTAATATAGGAAGATATAATGATGATTCGTATGAATATGAATAATTCATACCGTTCAAAAAGACAAAAGGTATCTTTCTTTTCGATTTGACTATCGTTTGAGGTTTATTCCTGCAGTCACGTGTTCTACAAAAGCTCTTCACATTTGTGCATACCTCCAGATAATTCAGTTCTCGGAAAACAGCAGTTACTCAATTTACAAAATAAACCACTGATTCTATTGATTCATAGTACGGATTATATTATCAGTGCTATAATTATTTATTTCTGAATTAATAGCTTTTCCTTGTAGCCTAGTAAATCAAATAAACTTACTGAGAGTACCTTATTAATTTGCATTTTCTAAAAAACCGCATGAAATAGTGTTACTCTATACATTCAAGTTCATATGACAGACTAACTAACATTTTGAAAAGATCTGATTACTCGAACCGGTATTAAAAAAACGCATTTTCCTCTTTCAGACGCTATTTGCTATCAGAAAGTAATGAAAAAAAGTGGTTTAATATTAGTAAGTACCGTTGAACCGTCGCCCTTGACCACTTTTATATTTTTCCTTTTTGGAAGCCAAATAGAACCAAACAAAAAATAAAAAAATAAAATTAAAAAAAAAATAAGACGTTGGCGCAATTTTAAATACTGTTTTCAAAACAATCTCTATATCAGATTTAAAATATTTTGATTGGTATGTCTATAAACAGCGGGAAAAAAAATCCGCGCCATCTACTGGCAGAGAATCTCATTAAAAGGCCGTCCACATTCGCCTTAAAGTCACGGTAATAATTGCATACAGCGTCTTATTCTATTTTCCTCCGAGTTTTATTACTCTCTACTACTTTTCACTCGCGATTTTTGCAAAACGCTATTTTTATAACTAACCCATCATGCTGAAAGCGTTTTGTAGTAGATGAAAATCGTTAATTGCATGATCTGTTGCAAATTTTGAAAAAAAAACTTATAACGGCAGACCTTTATTGCCTTTAAATGCTGTACGAGAGGTAATAGTTATTTTTTACTCATAATAATAAGCAGTGTATGCAATTAATTATGGTATATTCTTTAACGAGGATCTAAATCTTTAGGAGTAAGTATTGCTTCAGTCAGTAAAATTTTTAGTGATGTTAAATTAGCGGAACGAATTGCATAGCCCTAAGTAAAAGCGTCAAAGGAGAAAGCCAATACCTAGTTGATATTGACAATTTTGCTCAGTGTGCTGATATGTGCATATATTTTTTAATGAATTTGAATTTGGTGTAATTCCAGAGCAACACATTACTTACTCTCTGGATTGCATATCCATATTTGTAGATGGACAAACGTCCTACAAAGCATTGGATTTCATTATAACAAAGATTATCCAAAAAGAACGTTGATAGAATTACCACACGTTATCTTAAAACGAATAAATTTCTTATCGGAGTACACTGTAAAAAAAGTTGCAGTAAAATTACATGTAAAATCGTTGGTAACAAAGTTGCCTACAATTTTACAGGTAAATTTGCTTCATAAGGTAAAATTTCTACCATCTAGTAAATTTTCACATGCTGATGTGTTTTTCAAAAGATTGTACTGTAAAATTCGTATGTAATATTTATATGAACTTTATATTTGCCGAACACTGAAGTAATTTTCATATGTATTTTTATAAAGAAAGCAGGCAACTTACCTAATTCTTTTATAGCAATAATAAATTCGACAAACGAATAAAATTACCTACGCGCACAGATAAATAATCCAATAACCAATCACATTGCGGCGTATGAATTTCGTATTTTCCATGATATCTATAGTTTTACCCGAAAATTCAAGTAAAAACAAGTAAATATAAAAGATCCTCATATTTTTACAGCAAAATTAATAGTTCACTAGTAAAATTACTTTTAAAGTGCACTAAATACCCCAAAAAAATGTCAATTTTACACTTTTAAGTAAATTTTGAGATTAAATACAAAATTGTACATGTTTTTTCCTGTATTTTCCTTTTGAATTTTTGTTACATCTTAAACTTACATGAAAAAGCTATAAATTTTACGAAAATTTCTTTTTCCACGTTAAATATCCTAGAAAAAACATGTAAAACAAAATGTACATGATTTATTGTGGTAAATTCAGAATGTTATTACATGTAATATTCCTGATTTACCAAAATTACTGTAATTTTTTACAGTGTATGTCCGTTATATAAAAAGGTGAAATATATAAATCTGTTTTCACCGATGAGACCTGGATATTCCAAGATAGTACTAACATTTGGTAAAAGGTACTGACATTTTTTTATTATTATTAGTTATTTCTTATTAACATTTGTTCTAGACTAATTGTATTACATGCTGGAAATTTTGATGGCGTTATTGACGGCGCTGGAGTAGTATTTCTATCGGCGACCACCACTGATGATTATCAGGAAGAAATGAATAGAGCGAACTACTTGCAAAGGTTTGAGCATCAGTTACTCCACCTATTGCAAGCTCCGTCTGTAATAGTTTTAGATAACGCTTCATACTATTTAATCTTTGTGAACAAACCACCTACTGACTGCATCACCCACAAAAATTCAGGAGTGGGTTACAAAAACAGCATAACCTACGCTGCAGATGGGTTAAAAATTCAATTACTTGATTTAGTTAAGAAGTGGAATATATGTTTATTAGTTTGTTTTATAAACACTTCTATAGAAATAAATCCGAACTTGTATATGAAGTTACGCAGAACATGGTCATAAAATAACACAGCCTACGCAGTGTTATTTTATGACCATGTTTCTCACGGCCGGTGTAACTATAACTATACTGAACAGTTCAGTTATCCTGAAGAAGCTGTCAGTATGAACAGCGAAACGTCGAGCGAAAGTTTTGACACACGGCGAAACCCGCAAGAAGCTGTTAGTTATGGTCATAAAATCCTGCGTCTTTCACCATAACATATACCAATTGAATATTTGTCTCAATAATGTGTAAACCAATTAAAATGCTCATATTTATTTCTGAATTTTCTGATCCTTCTTTTCCATTTTTGTTTTATTGCATATAATATAACTGGAAATTGCGTTTCAACTTACAATCTACTGATTAAATACCTACTATGAGTAATTATTGCTTATAATGTTTTCAGGGAGTACCGGTTCGCGCTACATAGACAAAAAAAAATATGACAAATACTTTCTGTTGTGTCAACGCTTACAGTTTCAAAAAATATTCAACATAACCAATGTACTAATCTACAACATAATCAAAACTTTATCTGTCAAAATGAAGTTCCCTTATGTTTTAACATTACATAACTAACAATATAGCGTCGACGCCATCAATAACCTGAAACGATTCTTAACGTGAAAATCCTATACCTACCTGACAGAGCCAGAGTTACCGACATACTAAAGAGGACTTTGGAAAAAAGAAACGCGAATCAGCACAGTGACCAAGACACAGCAACTACCACTTACTAACAAAGACGTTTTGCCAAAACTACAAATGAGAGATATATACATATATTGAAAAAGGTACACCAATAAAAAAAAAATTAGTGTATGCAAGAGAAACGTAAACATCGGTGACAAAAAAGCATAAGCGTCAACGATAAAGGCGCCTTATAAATCCTCTAACAACTGTCTGATGTCCTTGTCGATTTGACGCCGTCTGGCGCCGTTAGCATCTTAGCGCCGTCGGCGCTGGGCTTACCCCGACCTCGCATTCACAGACGGTTGTTTTTGCTCTGTTTGAGTATTGTTAGCAACGAAATGTTTTTTCGCAACTTTCCGTTGCCCTTTTTTGCTTGGAACTTCATCATCTCAAGTCTTTGTGCACGTAGTTAGATTATTGTTTGTCATTTTCTCTAGCGGGTGTTTTTTATTCCAGGAAGACATGCGCTCTTGTGCTACTTTATTAAAAGCTCCAATTTTTTTGGAGACAAATACCTCATCAATTAGAATTTTATGGTATTTGTAGAAAGTTTATTTACGGTAAGCTTATATCTCTTTCCACACGGAAAATTTAGTATGAATTTAGTTGAAATTAATGTATGCATTTCACTCTAAACCTCTTGCAAATGTAGTAAAGATATTACTCTTTATGGGATTAAAACTAGTTTTACTGAAATAATACTGATTTTGAGTGCGGCAAACACTTGGCTAACAATAAGCTCTTTGAAATATGTTACTCTATATTAATCTTGCATTCCGATCGATCATGGCCTTGGATTTTTATAAACGTTTATTGGACAATGGTATAGATTGTAGGACTTACATTGAAAGTTTTCTGGCTAATGTACATGTACTTGACATATTCAAAAAAAAAATGGCAAAGCACACAAAATCATTATCCACCAACTAATGCTTCATTGACACCACGATACAAATAATACGGTATGCTTACGCGCATATGGAAGTTACGTCACATGGGAGCATGTATGGCGCCACATATATAATTATTATTATATTAAAATCGATGTCGGCCGTGGGGGTTTTATTAATGCGGTAAGTTTAGAAAATCCGGACGGGGTTACGGAACATATTTTAAAAGCGTTAAAGTGTTTCCACGATTCAATTTTCTAGAAAAGCCACGAAAACACTTTGTAAACACACACGAAATTCGCTACAATTGTGGAAATAAAGACGAGCGCTACTAGATGGCGACAAGATAGATAAAGTAAATTTCAACTTTTACGAACTTTCTTCAAGCAAAGCTGCATTTGATTTTACAGTAAGTGGTAGTTGTGAATAATTTGGATTTTAACATTTTGCTATTTACCATACATGTATTTTATTGTTTTCGATACGCTCCTTAATGACGTCATCTGACCGGCCTTGAATTTGAGATTCAAAACGAGCATACCGTGATTGACACTATACTTATCCCTTTCGTAAACATACTTATATAGCTCAAGATCATAAATTTGCCGCTAGACTAAAGGATTTATGGGAAATTAAGTAGGCTTTTAAATGAGTTCTAATTCCTTATTGATAAAAAAGTAAACAATAAATTTTAATAATTTCCTTCATTGGTTTTGTGCATTACTTATGAATAGAGTGCGCAATGCATTTTAATATATGTTTACTCTGTTTCACTATAGTCGGACAATAGATGTGGTCTGAAACCCGCACTCTATTTACAAATTGCTCACGGTTTCTTCCCAATGAATTTTTATTGAATTTCTGCTGATATAAAGTGATAGGGGATGATATTTACTTCCTCATTTCGAATTAAAATACAAGTTGTTCTATTTAAAAAAAAACGAGTTTTCTGCATTCGAAAATATGTCACTTTGTTCCTCAGTTTTGAACACCCTGTATGTTAGAATGTAAAGTGTGTGTACCGTTTCTTAGGGTTACATCTACTTTCATAACATAGCAAATTTGAAGTCTCTACTTGCAGTATTAACCGAGATATTAATTTATCAATGATGCAATGATTATGACTAAAAAAAAAAGAAAAACTTAAATAACTCAAAAAACGGCAACATGTAACTATAGGAATAGTTAATGAAAACTGACGTATTATGGTCGTAGAATCCAAAAATGAACAAACAATCTGTCAATCTGTTTAGAATAACAAAGTTGACGTCCATTTCCGGTCAACCGGAAATGATTTTTTAGTTAAAGTATTTCACATTTATAGTTCCAATCGAACAGATAATGGTGCCAACTCTCAAATATAAGTAAATATTAGAACATCATAAACTTTTAATGAACCACTCACGTGGAATACCTGTATATAGTGATAGACAACAGATAATGCAAATAATAATATTAAAAGTAGTTAATATGACCGTTTTGATTAAAATACTTTTATCTGGGATAATCAGAAGTGTAAATTAAAAACAAATGAATTCTTTTCCGGAAACACAGGCACAGATTCAGATTCAGGATGTAAAAAATTATTACCTTTGGTTTAAAATATGTAACTGCTATTACTCCATCTGACCAGACTCCACAAATTGGTAAGAAATGTGTACAGAAAAGAAACGGGAAAATCAGAGTAGATGGTAGGTAAATAGTGATTTAAAAAAAATGATAATTTTTTGAAATTCTTTTTCTAGGCTTCTTGTGATTGTTGTTTCCGTTTATTGGAGCACTGGCTAATAAACAATTAAAACCACGGTTTATGAGACGCTTCGACAATTTGTTTGTTGTCTTCTTGAATCTCATTTTCTGATAAATGGTTAACTGAATTAAACAAAATCAACAATATAACAGGTCAATATTAAAATAAGTTAAACTGTCACTTGGAAAAATTGGTAATAAAAAAAGTAACAGCAAAATTTACAATTAATGGCATTATAATTAGATTAATTAATATTTTGCTAATAAATATGTGCAAGAATATCGGCAATATATAATGTATTATAGTTCTGCCATTTATTATACTTGTAAAACTATATCTATTTTCCTAAATGTAATAGTAGATAGATTTCGTACCTGACACTACCATAGTATTCAGTAATCACGTAAAGCAAGCAAGCGTATAAAATTTAGAGAACGCAAGCTGCTCAAACATTATCTGAACTTCTATAAAAGAGGGTGCACAGAGCAGCGATAATTCTGGTAAATTCCTACAAAACAGGAAATGCTTAGATAATTGTTACTTTATACTTTTAATATCCTAATTGTAAATATTCTGTCGTTACAAATGGTGTCATGCCATCCACAATATATGAATAATATAATATGTCTCAATTATAAGATTTTCAAACTCATTATTTTTTCAAAGATTTTTGCTAATTTACAATTTTAAGACTTCAACTCACATAGAAATAAATAAAGTTTGCTATTCATAGTAAATCTTGTGTATTAATTGTTTTAAAAACGTAGGACATAACAAACAACAGAGGAAGACTTCATGAAACTATACCTTCAAGAAATATTAGCTATTGTAAGCGTTTATTAATTACTATTTTTTTAAATGGAGATTTCAATAATATTTAATTAATATAGCATTTACTATTGCAGGACCCCACCTACATGTAAGTAAGGCTGTAAAATTGCTATTCATAAGAAAATATATACTATAACACTGCGTAGGCTTTCACGGCCGGTGTAACTATAACTAACAGCTTTTTGCGGGTTTCGCCGTGTGTCAAAACTTTCGCTCGACGTTTCGCTGTTCATACTGACAGCTTCTTCAGGATAACTGAACTGATTCTCCATACTACATAATACATACTTGCCTGGGGGATGAACTACGTCATTGCACCCAAAAGAGTACCAACAGAAGAAATCATCACGGAGGTAGAAGCAGCGATCAAAGGAATTCCGAACATCGAAGCAGAAGAAGTGCGACAAGAAGTAAGCAGAGCATTGAAGAAAGCAAAGCCACCGAAACGCAACCTATCCAGGGAAGAAGAGGCAGCACTTACAAATTTGAAAGCTGAAGAAGACATCGTTATCCTCAAAGCAGACAAAGGGAATGCAACAGTACTACTAAATAAAGAAGATTACCGGAAAAAGATGAATGAACTACTTGACGAGAACACCTACAAGGAAATAAGAAAAGATCCAACGGAGAAGATCACAAAAACAGTAAGGGAGAGCATAAAGATTTCATCAATACCTAAAGAGATGCAGAATAGATTGCTACCAAGAGCCGCTAGACCACCCAGGCTGTATGGAATACCAAAAATACATAAAGAAGGAGTGCCATTAAGACAGATTGTTAACAACATTGGATCACCGACCTACGATTTGTCGAAATATTTAGCTAACCTACTAAAGCCATACACCGGACAAACTGCAACGTATGTGAAGAATTCGAAACATTTCGTGGATATTCTGTCTACGCTAAAGACTGAACCTACAGATATTTTAGTAAGTTTCGACATTATATCGCTATTCACTAACATACCCACGGAGGACGCACTGGCCTTACTTCCAGAACTTGGACTACAAAAAGACGTCATTGAATTAGTGAAACTGTGCTTATCCACGACATACTTTTTGTATGAAGGAAAATACTACGAGCAGAAGAACGGAACAGCAATGGGAAGCCCTTTATCACCAGTAATAGCCAACTTGTTTATGGAAGCATTTGAAGAAGAAGCCCTAAGTTCCAGCGATATGAAACCCAAGTGTTGGCTGCGATATGTCGACGATACTTTTGTAATATGGCAACACGGAGAAGAAAAACTACAACAGTTCTTGGAACACATAAACTCGCAGCACCCAGCCATAAAGTTTACCATGGAGAAAGAACAAAATGGAACTCTCCCTTTCCTGGATGTTATGGTTAAGAAAACAAAAGAGGGAATGCTACAGCACGCAGTATTTAGAAAGAAGACGCACACCGATAAATATCTGCATGCAAGATCTCACCATCATCCGATGCAGAAGAAGACATTAATACAAACATTGCTATCCAGAGCCGAAACCATCAGTGACGAGCAACATCTTACCAGTGAAAAGATACATTTGGAGAAAGCACTAAAGAAGAATGGTTACATTGACATCGACATAAGGAGAGCCACTAAGAAGAAGACGACACTGGAGACAACTACAGAACCACGAAGAGGGATGGCGTGTTTACCTTACATAGCAGGAGTCACAGAAAAAGTAGGCCGAATTTTGAAGAAACGTAACGTACAAGTACGCTTCGGGACTGCAACGTCGATCCAGCAGTATCTACCGACCGCAAAAGATAAGATACCCAAGGGGCGCACAGAAGGTATCTACAAGATAACATGCCAATGCGGACAGTGCTACGTCGGACAAACAGGAAGAGCCATCGACATAAGAATAAAAGAACATGAGAGGGACGCAAGATTAAGAAGGACCGATCAATCAGCGGTGGCAGAACACATGCACGACACCGGACACAAAATGGATTTCAAGAATGTAAAAGTAATAACTACCACCAAGAACTACGGAAAAAGACTCATCAGGGAAGCCATAGAAATAGAGAAGAATAAAACCGTTAACAGAGAAGAAGGGTACCACCTTAGCAACACGTGGAAGAGCCTACTACGAATCGTCACGGTCAATGGAGCGGAAACTACACGGTTGGATGCACCAGGGGCGTATATAAGAAGAATGTCGGACCATGGAGAATCAGTTCAGTTATCCTGAAGAAGCTGTCAGTATGAACAGCGAAACGTCGAACGAAAGTTTTGACACACGGCGAAACCCGCAAGAAGCTGTTAGTTATAAATATATACTATGTTTGGCCTGGTTATATTATTTATTAAAGTAAACATTCCAAATACAAAAAATATAAAATGTAATAAACAAAATAATATTCAACTGGCGTTTGCCCACTATTACTAGCTGCTTTTATATCACAGAATATTCCCATCCTTCCATATTTCTTTAATCGCACTTGTAATTATTTATGGAATTATTTAATAATCCCTTTAAGGTATTTATTAAATGAAGAGATTTACAACAACAATTTTAATAAAATACATCAATTATCACATTACTCAGAATAAAGTTTTTTTTGAAATTTTAATACCCAACTTATCAATTCATCATTTTCAGATTATTGCGTAAATTTGCATTTTCCATTTACAAACAATTACAAAACCGGGCCGTTTACCATAATTACCACTAATCCTCCATGTAATCCAACGACGCCTAGTGTTTTTGAATGATGAGCTCATTTACATGATAGTGTTTAGTTCAGCAATAATTTTTGAAAAACATTTTTCATATTTATATTTTAAAATGTATATAAATATATAAAAAAAAATACATAAATCTGCAAAAAAATTCTTATGTTGTTGTCTTTAGGAAAATAAAAATATTTTAATGACTCCATTCTCAAGTTTATAAAATTTTAAACTGTATTCATATTTAATTATATTTGTCCTAATTTTATTAATAAAATCTAAAAATTCAAACAAAATACTAAATAAATGTATGACTAAATTTAACCAATTGGTTGATGTAAAATGTGTATATATAACGAATCTTCTTATTACTTAATCAAAGATTGTAAATAATATTTTACGATAACAATGACACATTTCGTTCTGTCGATGAAAATTCACCCAATGAATGTGGATTATTGATATCACGTCCAAAGTAACATGTATATATGTGAATATTTGGCAAAAATTATGGATTTTTTTCTTCGAAATTTTGCCACCTTTGCTTCACATTTTGTTGCATTTTATTGCACTAGAGGAGTTGCTTTAACCAGGAAACCAAAATCGCAGTGAAGGCAATCAAATGGGTGCTATAGAAATAAAATCCAATAGCTGAGTTAATGTTCATAAATCGAAAATTATCTTTAATGTGAGTATTATGCAGCCGTTAGATACAATCCCCAATGGTTTTCGGGACCTGTTCTAATAGTGGATATAAGAATATAAGTGGAAGAACATTAAGAATATCTTCTATCAGCATCACACACCAGCAAAGAGATCATTTTTACATCGTGAGAAAACAGTAATCAGAGGATCTAAAACTGGCGTTAATCCATTGTACGTTTGGGTAAAGTATATACCTACTAAAATGAATATAAAATATTAATAACAATAAATGAGTAAATCGCATAAGGTAAATTTAGAAAACAAATATTAGTCCAACACAGCCTACAACAGTAATATTCCTGGTAATTGTCCGCCAGGAAAACTACTATAATTTTACAGGTTAGAGTAAAAATGTCAGTATAACTGTAAATTTACAGCATCGCGTCGTCATGTCAAAAACATTGATGTAAATTTCTAACAGCGTTTAAATATGTCAGAAATGATCCTTAAATTTACAGCGATCATACTGCGATATTAAGGGTAAGTGGTGGATTACCCTTAATATCACAGTATGATCGCTGTAAATTTAAGGATCATTTCTGATATATTTAAACGCTGTCAGAAATTTACATCAATGTTTTTGACTTTTACATTAATTGTTTGCTTATTTACTGAGAAACTATAAGACTTCAGTAATTTTCCTGTAAAAATTTTCTTACAGTAATAATACTGTAAAATAAAACAGGATTATAAGTGTATTATTACAGAAACTTTTTACGGTGAATAATCTTGTGTTATTAATTCGTATTTTTCTTCACTATCTTCATCATTTCATATTAATCACTTCACAAAAGCAGTCTTCGAATTTATTTCATATCATCCGGTAAAGTTGTTCACAAGTTCAATAGGAAGGCTTCAAGGAAATTTGTCTTTCTTAAACTAATTCATAGTATTCACATAAAGAGCAGATTAATGGCAGTGCACTATATTATGTGATATAAAACGTTTATTAAAAGTGTCAATCACTGGATCTAAATAGATTATGCTTATTTTTTGCGATACAGTTTATCCTTATGCACTGATACTCTATATCGCATCTCCTTTCAATCAGTTTATTGATTCACGTAATATCTATAGTTTTACCCGCCTCTCTATCTAAGTGGGACCACTGTGCAATGCCATGAATGAAATTAAGCTGTTCACACGTTTTTTTGCACACAGAGTACAAGAAAGATCAGTCTACCTTTTACGAAAAGTTTCACATTACAAGTTCCTCCGTGCAATTCACAAAACTGGTCTTCCGCCGTGATACTACTATTACTATACTACGTTTACTACCAGGGCAATGTATACATTCATACGTGTTGCGTATACCTTTTCACGGTCCCGTCAGAATCCACGATGCACACACGAAACGGTAGCAGGTAAAAGAATGGGACGAAAAAAAAAAAAAGAAAACAGAGAAGAAAAGAAACGAAAACCATTTAAGGAGATATTTCCATCGGATATTCGTCGGGGGTATACCTGGAGGAACCTTCGACGTCCATTATTATTAAATACACTTGACATAGAAATTCAATGGGCCGTAGTGGCAATAGTAGTATGGTGGGCGAGGTGTACTCGGAGCGTGTTTTCAGATAAGGTGGATCGATTCTTTCAGATTCCTATCTTGTACAAATCCCAAACAGGATCGATTATGATCTACTACGATGGAATACTCCAACTTGTTGACATTGAATTTTCGTCCGCATTTACAGAGGAGCAATAAAAGAACAATACTATTGGTATAGTTGAAAGAACTGTTCTCTACTTGTAAAGACTTAATATCCAATTGAATGTGATATTTAGGACTGGTGAATGAATAGCATTCTTTACTACCAAAAACAAATTACATGTTCTTTTATATTTGAGAGAGAGGAGCTACATGTACAGGTGTCCCACCGAAGACTGGGTCTTTAATTACAGCTCTACTTTTTTTATTTTATGTGAAAATCTTTTATATAGAAATTTTACAGAATTCAATGCTGCATAACCTAAAAATATTTTTGACTATACAGGCTGTTCAAAAGTAAGAAAACGCATGCTTACTTCGTTATTTTAAATAAAACACTATATATTATTTATTTTTAAATTCTACTAAGAAAAATAACATCACTTTATATAAGTTACTATATGTCTATCTATAAGAACAACAATGTTATTTACGCTTTTGTAAAAAAAAATGGCTCTGCTGCAAGCTTTCGGTTTAGGCGGCGTAGTTTGTATATGCATTTGTTTTACATATTCATATTTTAAATACCATACATACACTGTTGAAAATTTTAACACTTTTTTGACTAATTTAATAGTCAGGACAGGTCCACACTGTTTTCGTGTTATTTTGTCGAGAACTATAGAAGTTTAAATTTGACGAACAAAGATAGTCAAATATTGTCTATTGCTAAGGGGTTATTATGACCAACTAACACGTGGAATTATGATATACTTCTAGTCACATTTTATTTGATTTAGACTAGACAAATTTACTAACTGTTTAACTAAATGAATACGATCTATTGGATGATTTAACACCGTTTTCTAAACACAACGTCTTTTTAATATGCAACTCCTATTTCTTAGTGCTATAATATTCTCTCTTTAAGATGTTTTCTCAATTATAAATATACAGAACCACTCATTCAAAAGTTTTGGTTTCAACTAAACGTACTAATTTTAAAATGATTTTTTGAGAACCATTATAAAATTAAGTGAATGTTTATGCTATTTGATTCAAATCTGAACTAATTACGTAAATAGTTGTTCCCAATACATCTTTAAGATGTTGAAATTTTTTATGCCCACTGGAATTAACGTTTAATAACACAAGGTTACACTTTGCAGGTCGGTCACATTTGGTGGTTTGTTTGGATATGTTAATAGGCAGAAACAAACTCGAAAACAGATACACGTGCAATGCAGGTGGTGCGTATAATGCAATACTGTATTAGATTAGGTGGGGTTTCTATATTTCTATGCGAGGGAAAAATTCTGTTTGGTTGATGCTTCTGAATGTCTAGAGAAAATAGTAAATCCTCATATCTGAACAAAGAATTCACACCAAATTCTAGTAATTTCTGTTCTACTAAACACATGTAGTCAATTCGTCTGGCAAAGTTTGTAAAAATCAACACTAAAATATTTGACTAGCGCAAAATTAACGCCAACACCGTAATATTTTCAACAGTGTACATACCTAGCTTGATACAACACTGAAACTAAAACCAACAATAAACCTGACCATTTCCTTAAATTTAGCCCATGGTAAATAGCACCCTATATCTTTGCTTAGGTTGAATCAACGCTTACACAAAACTCTTTTAATTTATACTAAATATTTATGATACCTCATGCAGAATTTTGTAGATAATTAATGATTTTAAATAAATCTACCGAATTTTCATGTTGGCTTATTGTTAGTATATAAACTTTATATAATTGAATAAAGCCTCAAACTAGTAAATATGTGTTAGTACCAGATAATAAAATATAAAACTAATGACATACTTTTTGAAAAATGAATGATATTCAATAAAGATTAGCAGAAATAGTAATACCTATTTTTAATAGGGCAGGCCATGATAACTATTTCACCAGCATAATAAACATCAAACCTGTCAACAAATAATTTTGTATGAATATTTTGTCCTTATTACACGTCATTGATTGTTTATTTATTATCTTATTTACTTTATTTTTGTTTACTGAATTACTTAAATAGTATGTATTTTATTCATAAACCATTAAACTAAGACTTAATGTTTGTCTTTTATTTATAATAAAAAACAAATGAACATCAAATCTCAACAAAATACATCCTTAATTAAAAGTATTTACACGTAGTAATCATTTTTAATTATCAAAATTTATAGCAGATGTTCAAAAATATATCATCTTTCTGTTAAGCATATTTCTACCCTTTTGCAAATTTTGTACATGCAGAACAAATGCGTATACAAACTACGCCGCCTAAATCGAAAGCTTGCAGCAGAGCCATTTTTGACAAAAGTGTAAATAACACCACTGTTATTGCAGATAGGTATATAGTAGCTTATATAAAATGATATTATTTTTCTTCGTAGAATTTAAAAATGGAATAGTATATAGGTGTTCCATTTAAAATAACGAAGTAAGTATGCGTTTTCCTACTTTTGGAACAGCTTGTATAGTCAAAAATATTTTTAGGTTATGCAGCATTGAATTCTGTAAAATTTCTGTAAAAAGTACTTACATGAGACTGATCTCTTCATTAACAGCTTCATTTTCCTCATGGCATACTGAGTCTTGGGATGAATTTGTATATTCCATTAATATATTGGAAGTATCTTTATGCTTTTTTGCAATAAGGTAAAAGAAATTCAAGGTATTCATAAAACCACCATGTTGCGTTTATTATAATAAAAGTATAAATAAATGGATGTGTTGAATAAAATGAGTTTTTTTTAGCTTGGAATGAAACGATTCGCATGTATTTGTGGTGTTAATTACCTCATTTTTTAAATAATCTGTTTGATGATTAGGTAATCTCCTTAATCCTCAATTTCGATTACCTCATTAGTCGAAGGGTACATGGTGCCTGGATTACATGTAGGATTAAGCAGGGCAGGTAGATCCATATATTTGGTGCCCAATTTTTACCCCCCGTTTGCTTAACTTTAGCCTAAGGTTACTCATTTCTTTTCAAATAGCAGCCTATATCTTTCCTCATGCTAAATGAACCCTTACGCAAAGCACTTTCAATTGCGGATAATTATATTTAAATAAACCCAATAAATTTTCCATTAATTTTCTGGTCAGCGAATTAACAAGCATACTTACTTACAGTATCAGATCATAAAACACAAAACAAATATTACGGTTTTTTTTAATAGAAAAAAAATTAATGTCATCCGTCCCCAGCAGAAACTATATAACTATAAAACGATCTTTGGTAGGCTATGGTAATTGTTTATTACCATTACCTATCAAACAACAATTATATTTAATTGATAGTAGTCAATAATAACTAAAAGTCAAAGTTATCAAAAAAAATTGGTTTTATGAAATACGTTTTCCATGATTTCTTTCTTTTGGGGCTACCTAAAGAAAGAGTCATCCATATAAAAGCTCAGAAGAAGAAAATGAGGAAGGCATTTTTATCCATTTCGTAGAATTGCTGAAAAAAATACCTCAACATTTGCAAAAGAGGGTAGAAATATACTTAATAGAAAGAGGATATATTTTTGAACATCTGCTGTGTAAACTACGTGTATTATTAGTTTTAATTAATGTATTTTGTTGTGGTTTTTTGTTCATTTGTTTACATTTATTATAAATAAAAAGCAAACATTAAGTCTAATTTTAATGGCTTATGAATAAAATACAGACTAGACAATTAAGTAAAAATAGGTTGAATAGAGAAATAAGCAGGTAAACCCCTGCTTTTTCAATATTCGCACTTCTGGTATAGTATATCTATTGTAAATAACTAAACAAGTAAACTTTCATTGATATTTGTAAAGTTAAAAAAGATATATAAAGGGTGTATATTTATTCATTCATGTAATAATAAGTTATATATACCCTATTATAACTGAAATAAAACAATTAAACTAAAATTATCTACAAAAATAAATTATTATTTAAATATGATTATTATAAACACTAATATAACGCACCCAGGTAACTAAAGAAAACTAAAGTTAATGATAATTAAAATATAAGAAAAAGAATACGAACAGCTGATTGAAATAAAATTAATTTCGAAGTAAACAAGAGAATTAGAAATCAGAATTATTGTATAAAATCCTTTGTCGGAAACTACAAAGGCTTTAACACCGGGCGGCATCTTTGTCGGTCACCGTAAAGGGTATTATCTTTCGAGACGATAGTTCATTGCGTCGCGGATTACGATGGCATTGCATTTAAAGTAGATATGTTAGAATTACGTCTACGAGTTCGTTTTACCAACCGCGGTCATAATTTTTTGAGGTAATTGCACATTTTGACATATATATCATACTGCCGACTATTTAAATGAAATACATTGTCACCTACTACATATTTTCTGAAAATTGGAATGCAAGTTTCAGATTTATTACAAAAGAAGTAAACTCCACACTCTCATATCTACCATGCAGAATTACTTTTATTTGTCTGTTTGAACAATTGTCGAATTTCTGATAATGCACATTCTAGAAATTCTAAGAATACATAAACTAAGTACGTGACAAATCACCCAAATGTCATATCTTAGTTTCCAGCTTCTGTATGTTGATCGGATTAATCTTTAAATATTTCGGTACCTGTCTTGATTATCATTAAGATTAGGGCGACGTACGAAGAACAATTAGAAAGTAGGTATGTTTTCTGTTTAACTATCTGTGAATCATAGACTCGTTTCTTATTTACAGAGTAATATTTTTTTTTCCTAATAACACCTAATAACTAAAATAATTTCAATCAAAATCTAAAATCGTATTAAATCCATACTTGTTAGAATTTACAAAGTCTCAAGTAAAAAAAGAAATCAACTAAATCATCTGAAAGAAGTAAATCAGTCTCCGTCAAGAAAATAAAAACCGAATTAGTGTCAGTAGAGGTAAGGGATGCTATAAAACCACTTAGATTGCATAGGTAGGCCTCTCTCTCTCCATCCTTCTCTGACGTGGTCCGTATATTTACCGTAACAACGTAGTCAGTGCAAGGTTAGGGTGCCAGCGACCGGAAACAGAGGGAGAACCCACCCTCGCAATACCGCCGGAAGTAGTGCAAGACCCTGAATGGAGGCTACCTGTCACCAGGCACCGTGCCGAGTGTATATGCTGCCACTTGTTGTCTCTCTCTTTCACACGTACGCCCTCCGTCCTCGATGCCCTCTTTACCCCCATTTCGTTGTTCCCCTTTTTCGTATCGCAAGAACTTCACATGCTTATAAGTGCACCGGGGCGTAATCCTAAAGAAGGCCAGCACATGGTTTACTTTGGATTGCATCACTGGCGAAGTTATGTAAGGCATTAGTATAGGGATCCCCGTCTTCGCAGTTATTTTTTTTGTGTACGCTTAAATAAATTAGGAATGTGCAACAGTTGCAAACAGAAAAGAAACAAAAAAAACGGCACGGCGCTGCGTAGACAAAACAGATAATTATATATAGGATTTGGGAAAGTGCTGAGAAAGATACTAGCTGTACGAATGCTTGCTCAGAAATACAATATGCCGAGGTGTCCCGTCTACATCTTTAAATAGGGATGCAATATTAATATTACCGTTTGTATGGAACGAGTACACATATAGCAATGAAGAGTGGGGCTTATTAGTGACTGTGGTGTACTTTTATACATAACTTTATTTCCCTATTGAAAGGTGTACGCGTTGTAAACCAGTATGTCTTTAGAGATGAATAGGCCGCGAACGCGTATTCATCTATTTCGGCAGATGCGGCGTGCGTTATCTCGGGTATTTTACCAGTAGATTTACGTTTGATGAAACTCAGATTTCCTAGGGATGCGAATAAAATAGGGGTTGAGGTTTGATTACGGCAACGGGAATTAGAATAGAACCGGGCGATTTAGAAAGGCGAGTAGATATAGGGGAGCGAATTCATCCCGCGGAATTAAAAAGTATTAGTTATAATCAATTTATAGGCACTTGTCGAGAGAGTTTAGAAATTTTTACGGATGGGTCGAAGGGTCAGGGTGGTACAGGGGCGGCTTTTATTGTTTATAATAGAGGTATTGAAATACATAATCAAACGTGTAAATTACGAGATCATTGCAATATTTTTCAGGCAGAATTAGTTGCAATAAATCAGGCAGTAGTTTATAGTAGGCGCGAATGGGAATTTATGCGGTACGTTAGAATTGTAATAGATAGCTTATCTGTATTAGAGGCGTTCGAGAACTTAAAAAATCCGACTGATTTATTGTTAGATACTTGGGATATGTTGTGCGAGGGGGATATAAAACTTTTTGGACTAGGGTTCATGTAGATACAATCAGTAATGAGAGGGCAGATCAATTAGCGAAAGAGGCGGTGTGTAGGGGAGATAGCTCGATTATTAGATTTGGGCTAATTTCGACTAGTGTAGTTAAAAAAGCGTTTAGGGATAAACTTGATAATGATTGGCAGAGTAAGTGAAATAATGCCTTAAATGGGAGGTGGACTAGGAAATTTATCGGTGGCGTTACACGTTTTAGGGAAATGAAGGTTAATTTATCGTATCAGGCGGTAGAATTAATAACAGGTCACGGTAATTTTAAATCATATTTATGTAGAATTGAGAAGGTTAATGATTCGCTTTGTGAATGTGGTGGAGTAGAGGCAACCAAGCATGGTTTATTGTTTAATGTTCACTCACTGATGAGTGGCGGTCGCGTAAGGAATTAGGGCATTATATAAGAGGTTAAATTGGCCGCGACCCAAAACAGATGTTAGAGATAATGAGTCGGTCGAATGGCGGAAATTTTTTAGTAATGTCGCTAAAGAACTAGATAGGTTACGGCATGATATTTAGATAGTTAGTAGGGTAGCACGTGTTTATGAATGAATATTTTATGCTCTTTAGTGGTGGGAATTAGTGTTAAACTACAAATATTTAAAATATACGTCTTTAATTTAATTACTCTAGGTTAGAATAATTAGGATGAAGTTATTATTAAGTGTTAGAATAGGTACTGCCGTTGTTTTATTTGTTTTTAGGTTATTACTTCTTTTCTGTTTCAATTTCCAATGTGTGAAAAAGGGAGCAGCTACGCGAGGACGGCAAGGCTGTCGAAACTTAAGGAAGCGGAGGCTACTTCTTCAGCACTCAGAACGATAATAATAATTTGCGGCTATCAGTAATGAGGTCTGGGACTTCTTCCCAGATCCTCTCAGGGTAAGGTTTTTGCCATGGTTATTCTTTACTCCGTGGCCATTGATTTTATATAAGTATATTATATACAGGGTTTATCAAATAAAAAAGTAAATTTTGCTTGGGTGTTAACTACACGACATATAAAGCACAAACCCACCGAAACCGGATTTCATCATTAAAGAATAAAAAAAAAGTAAAATTTAGAGCCAAAAATTCTTTAGTCCGGGCCTGATGCAAGGAAACGTCATGTTAAGCACCCGCTAAACGTGGTATTACGTATAAATACATTGCACTCATTTAGTATTATTCTTAATGGTATGCCGTAAATTCATTTAACGTCATTCTGAATAAATAAAGGCCAATCGACCAGTGTGCCCTTGTAAAAATAGCAAAATTGAGGCATTCTAAATTTCTTCTTTTTATAAAATAAATATTCCTTTTTTGTTAAGAGCATTCTACGTAAGTCTACAAAGTATTATTTTTAATATTCTGATAAGACGTTCGAGTTTCACCGGATATGCGACTTCAGTAGTTACAAGAAACGTAAATATGTTTCTTTTGCTTTGTCGAATCGAGAGTTAGTTGTTAATAAACGGTACCACATGAATCTGAGTTATTTCTTTTGGATTTATTTAATCATATAACGCAAAATGAATTGAATCGAATTACACAGAAATAAATATAGATACAGAAAATTTGCAAACACGCCTTTTTACTATGATGTCGCGCGAAAATGAATCTATACATTCCCGCGCTTTTGCCGATGCATCGATTTTCTTTATATGAAATCATTATGGTCCTGAAAAGGATCGTTTTTTCGAGACGGGAAAATTTAAATAAAATGTTCGAAGTGGCTTGCACAATGATAGTGGTATGTGGGGGTATACTCGGGACAGCATTTAGGTTGGGCACAGGTGCGGCTCTAGCCCACGGCATTTATAAAATATTTTTTTTTTCTCGTTAATGCTTACAGATAGACCCTCTGTGCATTAAGACTTTTTGATTGTATACGATTACAGCTGCTACATATTATTATATTTACCTCTATATCTGATACAGCCTGTATAATCAATGTCCTTGGCGAATGCTGGGAGATAACGAAAGTCGTTCCATGGGCGCATTTAATAATAACTGATAGCTGACCGATTTACAGTAGACTCGCGATTATGTGAACTAATCACATTTCACACATTTATATATATATTCGTATGGTCGCGAGGCTACTGTATTATATTTTTGTTATTAAGAATCATAGGGAAATTATTTAGTTAGAGTAGAAACATTTCAATTGTTATGGAACCCATATAGTACTTAGAATAGGTAACCTCGTGTAGTATCTTTTAGGTAGAGCACGGGGTTGGGATGATTTGTAATAATTTAGTTTTCATAAATAAAGTGAGTGCACACTGTAACTGACCGATTACAAATAGTTGCCGCACCCTGTAGATTATAGCATTGCATAAATAATTGAGGGCCTCGGTGCAATAATAATCCACGTGCAAAAAGTCTAGTTTTGAGAAAAGGGAAAAAAACCTACGGTTTAGAAACTTGTTTGGATGCAAAAACGAGCGTTTTAAGTAAAGTGTATTCCATAACTGTATTCCATTGTTATTACACCAAACTGTACAGTGTGTATCCATTTTCCATCTAAAACTCAATAAAAAGTGGCGTATGACTCATTATTGCACCAAGTCCCTCAATTAGGTATTACATCTATTAGAACTAATAATTACATATTATTAGGTATGAAGACGATAATAACGATTGTTAAAAAATTGCAACAATATTGCAAAACTTTACATTATTCGCATATATGAGGAGACAAGTGCTACAAATTATACTATTCATTAATGCAGCATTTATTTACAAATATTTAGAAAATCTTACTGCACTTTCAATATTTTTTTTTCAGGGTATCATTTACCAATTCTCAACGAGAAATAATAAAGTTACGCGTAAATGTCGCAATCGTCGCAATACTTTCTAGTTGTACTGGCAACCGTGGTTGTCGTTACAGTCGTTTAACTTCATTAAACGTACCCACCTATCTCTAATGTATAATACATACACGATAGATGCATACAATACGTAAATCGCCGTAAACTTCCCCCTACCGGCACATAAATAAACTCTAACCGCTCAATATAGAGGGGCCCGCGTTCGGCCAGAGCCGCAGCATGTCGATAGATATCTTAATTAAATCGTATTTATCCGTTTGCTCTTCTCGCTAACACAAAACGTCCAGAATACGTCCGAGAGATAAAAGCTCGGGTAGTTACACTTCCAATCAACGTTAAGCGTACTGATTACGGCGATCGTCATTTTTTATCGGAACGACAACAAGCACCATGCGATCCCGATATCCAATCGGGCGCCGCAGCGTATCGCCGAACGAAATCTCAATCTTATCATAAATCCCGCGAGGCAAACGCGAAGAAAAATAGTGGTAAATAAGATACAAATGCACGTTGTACACGGTATTCAAGAGCGCCCAAGCCACAGGAAGAGAATAGGACGACGCAAGCTCGATAGAAAAGGACGAGGAATTACAAATACTTCAGCCGAAGCAATAATTCGATTCGAGTGGAGTTGCATCTTAATAAGTTCGGTCGGAGAGACGAAGAGAAGGCAAGCGAGATGGGTGCGCTTGGACAACTTAACCGTTGAAGAAGAATTATGCATGTGTGTGATGATGCGTATGGTGGAGGACATGCCGTATGCAAATATTTATTGTATTGTTCGTTTCTAGATGGTTGTATTCGTCACATCTCCGAGTAGACGTCAATTGTTTCCTATAATTGTCATTTCTGTCTGTTTCTCGGTACCTCGAATTGCTTTTCTGGCTATACCGCAGGTCATATTCCGGCTGGAATTTTGACGCCAATTATGATTATTTATATTCATACAAAGATCAGCAATTATGCATAAACGTAATAAAAATATCTAACAATAGGTTGTACAGATCCGAACAAGGTATAATACACATACTTGTGGTTGCTTCCAAGTACGTTTTGAATACACTGCGGTGAATTTACACCCCATCTTTTAAAGTAAAAATACATCACTTATTACGTAGTTACATATACAGGGCATTTTAATTGAAACGAGTTACCTCAAATAAGTTTTTACCTGCTGTGATTTATATAAAATTCCGGAACTTGTCAATTATCATATCGAGGGGGACAACTTTTAATGACGAGCCTGACGATTTAAAAACATCTTAGGAGTGCAGCAGTTCCCACTCTTAAAATTTAAATAGGAAAAATGGGTTTGTAGGAAAATAAATTAAATGGGTTAAATAGGAAAAATGTATCAAAAAGTCAGTTTATTTAATCATCGAAATAGCACATTGGTTGTGGTTACCACTGCTTTAGACACAACTACTTCATTATAGTTAATGTTACGTAATTTTCACTACAATTACCGAACTTTGAAGGGATATCTACTTAGACAACATATATGTGGTTGCAGCTACGTCGTGGCCACCAAATCAATTACTTTATAGTGCTAATAAAATAGTAATTGTTACGTCATTCTTACTTGTTGAGTTACTCTAAAGTTAATTCCTGCACATAGTTACAGATTAAAAGTCGGCGTTACTAACATATGCTACCAAAATCTGACCTTATAGTAATCATGACTCGCTAGTAATATATTCGGTAGAAATGACGTGAGCAGCACGTAAATATTACCTACCAAAGTTAATGACATTTTTCGAGTTACAATTACGTAATCATTACTTCCTAGGGCGACTATATGTATCTTTAACCAAAAAGTTACATTTAACTTTAAGTTGACTACTTTAAAGTAACCATTCGAAATATATACAACTTTATAGGAAATTTAACTATAAAATAGTAGAGTTTAAACGCATGTAGACGAGCAGTGGTTTTGCTAGGCGTAATATATGCGTAGTGAGTACCTGTATGCACCCCCAGAAATAATTTTAAATCTGCAGGCCCTTCATTAAAAGTTATCCCCCCCCTCTCCCCGGATATGGCAATTGACAGGTTTCGGTTTTATATAAATCACAGCAGGTAGAGTTATTTAAGGTGACTCGTTTACTTTGAATTGCCCTGTATAAATGCAAATTCACCAGGGATCCTTATAATGTAGGATTTAAGGGGAAATACGAATTTATTGCCAGAATTTGTGAATAATGCAGCAAACACTCTTATGCTGGCATTACTGACTATTAAACCTTCAATGCGTTTCTCTTGCAAAAACCACGGTAATAATCAAAAGTTCTTACCCAAGTTAATAAATACAGCTGCAAAAAAAGAAGAAATAGATGGTAATCAGTGCAGTTGATTGACAGTTATGCAATCTGTTGACCTAAACCTAATTGAAAGTTATGGGATATTGCTAATCGTAAATTTCGTTACAAAACTTGTGCAAAAGTTAACGATTACCCTTATATAAGCTTATAACGCTAAGGAAAATAATACAAAAACAGTTTAAAGGGTACCTGCATTTCTTTGTAGTAATAACGTATTTTTATTAAATTATAGTTTTTCTTTATTTTCAATTAAAATTTAGAAAAAAAAAATTCTTTTAAAATACTACTATGATGCTCAATCAATACGATGAATCCCTGAAAATGGTGGTTCATCATCTAAAATTCTTATGATATGGGTAGAAATATGAACAATAAATCTTGAAAGCAACCAGAAAAACAAAATTAAATAATTATGATCCAAAATAATAAGGATTATGACTTGAAAACGATTACGTTTTTCTTCATTTTGAAATTCTAACTGTTTCTAGAACTCCTGGTATAAAAGCATTTCCTACATCACAAGTAATCCTTTGGAAAATACTTTATATTTATCAAGTGCATTATACCCAGTAATTTAAAGAGTGTGATAGCCTTACGGCCATATTTAAGGTTTAGACTATTATCGGATCTCGCTGGTGCGAATCTTGCTCTGGTTGATTTTAGGGAGTCATGATAATAATTAGGAAACAGATTTGGTTCAGTGTGATAGCCCGATAAACATATTAATACTTAAGCTTTACCAAACCCTTTTCAAAGAAAGAAGCACTACATGATCAGGATACGGTAGGACAGCATAAACCTCTTAAATCGAAAATATGAGGAGGAAAGAAAGAAAGGGAAAAGTAAGAAGTGTTTTTGGCATTGAGAAGACTGGCACGTTCTTGATCTTCTTGCTCCACGTTTTTCAAATGTTATTTATCGAGCTTTTTTCTTTCTGTATGCAATTATTATTATTTGAAAAAGATATTAATAAGTTTTTTATAGCCAATATTTGGATAAGGAAAATCGGTTGTTTTAATCGATATGCGGCTTGTCATGACATGTCAATTAGATAATCGTTTCGACTATTTAAATAGTCTTCATCAGTAAGGTATTTCTTTTTGTTGCTTTTTTTAGCGCTTATAACTGTTCATTTTGAATACGTTGCGAAACAGACCAAGTTATGTGTTGCACAATATAATAATAATATAATATAATCGGGATTTGTTTCTTTTCTTTAAGGGGGTCGGTGCTTATTGTTATTTAATAGGAAATACTATATTCTTTATGTTCCTTTTTCTCAGCTGTTAATTAACGTATTGTCATTTTCTTTTTTTAATATGTAGATAAGCGCATCAGGTTTAATTAAGGCTGATATTTTTTAAAATTTTATTCGGCAGGGCCAGAAAAAAAAATTGAATTTGAAAAAAAAACATCCATTTTTGAAGTTTTGCAACTTCTCTTTTTCAAGAGTTTTTTTTTAAATCTTCAGCAATAAATTACCTTTAGATATCAAATAACAAGTACGGAAAATTTGAATCGATTTCATCGAGTGGTTTCCAAAAAAACAGGAACATAAAGAATACAGTTTTTCATAGTAAATAACAACGGACACCGACCCCCTTAAAGTCTGGATTGAAGGTCCGAATATCTTTTTCAAAACCAAAAACACTCTGAATTAGCACAATCTTGGCTTGCGTCAATATGTATAGAGAAAAATTGAGTATGATTTATTATTCCATTTAACAATTTCTTCTTCAATTTTTGTCGCAATTAATAGAATGATTTCATTTTGTATTTCATAACTCAAATATTTATGACAACGTCTTCCCTTTTCTAGTTCTTTTAAAACAGTGTCGCACTAAATAACCGAGAAATTGAAATAAAATTGCCATTCTTAATTTTATCTGTATTTTTTTTATGCTCCATAAATGGGAAATTGTTTGTGGTTAGTAGAATCATAATTTATTATATTATCATTTATGAAAATAAAAAAAAGTGTTTTATTTACTGTCATTAAACCTCCAACAAGAGCGAACTGAAGTCTGCCCCCAAAAAGTGTAACTGTTCCGCCTCTGAGTGAAGCACCTCAAGTAGATGTAGTTTATAGCGATTTCTCGAAAACTTTCGATTCTAATCATCTTCTGACAAAGTTGAACGGTTTCTAGTGTACAATATAAGGAAGCAGCCAGCTTAAAGGATCGATAGCATTGGCATAATACACTGAGTAAAATGGTTGGTTTAATCCATAAAATTTTGTGTTACCATTTTTATGTTAGCCCAGAACAAAATAATAAAGAAATCCGATATTGTTTTTGACTAAAACATATATGTTGCGTTAAAATGTTTGTGTTGGATTAACAATATTTAGTGTTGATTTAGTGTCCAAACAATATTAATTCATTTTCACCTAAGCATATTTTGCGTGGACATTATTCATCTTTTTTTCTAGTTTTGTTACTTAATATGGTGTGCAACCAACATTTTATGCTAACACTATTTTATGGGTTGAATAAATACAATGGTTGTGTTGTTTATATACAACCCGAAAAATGTGTTATATTAACGCATTTGGCGTTGACTAAATACAATTTTTTCTCAGTGTGTGCATACTCTTTATCTGTTGATCTTTGACACAGATTTGGAAAATCGAATAAATTTTAAGAAAGTTCTAAAGAAAAGAAAAACTTTTCGAATTTTTATTTGATGATCATAATTTTAAAACCACTAATACAAATGAAAATATTTCAATCTTCAGACAAGGTTTATAATATAATATGTAACATCACCAGCAAGTTGAAAGCTGGTGATGTTAAGCAAGCTCGTGCAAAAAAAAAATAAACCTGAACTTCTATTTTGATTATAAACGGCGATAATCGACCCATCAGTAATAAACGTGCGCGCGCCTACTCATACATAATTCCAGCAGAACATTTTAAGCATTATTTAATCAGACAATTACTCCTCCTCGGCAAATCAAGCGTTCGACCGTGTCCGAACAAATTCTCCAAACGAAATAATGATCACTATTCACCGTAATAGAACGACTGATGCTTAGAACAACAATAACAACCGCATTAATGACGAGGGAAAAAAAATTAACTCCAAACCGCAGACATCAAGTCACACCACACACACACACACAACCATTTATCAATCATCCGCATATGCCACGGACGAATCTGCACTCGTCTGATCTACGACGATGCAGAAAGAGACACGCGAAGACCACTTGCACACACATGTGTATACGTGCGTTCGTAAAGTGACACATATATTGCCCTAAATAATATAATGGAACACCAGCTGATCCTGTCACTGCAGTCTATTTCGTCCTCGTTCCCTACTAGTCTCATCTTCCTCTAGGAATCTAAATACGTTAACGTTTACATATTATAGACACACATATGCTCGGAAGCGAGCACGTTTTCTATATATATTCCACCCACGAAATGGCTTTTATTATAAGAGGAGAAGGAGAGAGACGGAGCTGCGTATAGAAGAAGAGAATCGAGGCCTGAACGAGTGCCTTTGATGAACTACTTCCTTTAGATGTGACGTCTCCATTGCGATGGAATTATGTCCACAAGCCAAAGGAGTTTGCTGGTCGGTAATATTTGATTAGGTATGACTGGATTGTAAGTGGGATTCAAGTAGTTGTGCATCCATTCATGTGTATGTATATATACAGGGTGTTAGGTAAACATGCGGCAAAAATTCAAGGGGTTATTCTTGGCCTATTTTAAGAATGTTTTGTCCTATCATAATTTTTGAAAAACGCCTTTGTTTCGAAGATACAGGGCGAACAAGATTTGCGACAGTAACAACATTTTATTATCAAAAAATACATGTAAAGTTACTTCATCTACAATAAATCTTCGAAATGGCTTTCTCCAGGTTGGATACAAGCATTCAATCTTCTCGTCATTGACCGTCGAACTCTTTCAAACACACCAGGGTCGTTTCTAATTGAGTTACACCCAGCAATTATCCGATTTCGCAAATCGTCCAAATTCTCCACTGGAGTATCGTAAACTATTGGCTTCAGAGATCCCCAGAAGAAATAATCTACGGGGTTTAAGTCTGGGGATCGAGCAGGTCATGCGTGTGGCCCACCTTGACCAATCCAGCAATCTCCGTATGTTGCTGTTAAAAATGAAATGTGGTGGTGCACCATCGTGCATAAACCACATTGCAATTATTGTCGCGTATGGTGCATCCTCCAGAAACTCAGACAGCGTTGCTTCCAAAAAGTTGCGGTACACTACGCCAGTAAGTCTTTCTGGTAGAAATACTGGTCCAATTAGATAGTCACCTACAATTCTAACCCAAACATTCAACGAGAACTGATGTTGAAAACGATCTTCAAATACCTCATGCGGATTTTCATCTGCCCACACATGGTTATTATGAAAATTCCTTATTGCATTTCTTGAGAAACTGGCTTCATCGGTAAAAAGAATCTCTGTCAGGAATAGAGGGATGCGAACTAATGTTTGCAATATCCATTGACATAATGCAATACGTGGAGGAAAATCAGCAAGTAGTAGTGCCTGAACGCGTTGAGTGTGGTATGGATACAACAAATTGGCCTTAAGAATTTGCCAAACTGTCCAATGACTTACATTCAAAGTATTTGCAATTTTTCGCGTAGAACTACCATGATATTCCTCTATCATCTCCAGCACATTCTGTTGCAATTGTACCGCTCTTGCAGTCAATGATCTTCCTGGCCCTCCACTTCGTTTCATTGAGCCTGTTTCACGAAGACGTCGATGAATGTTTTCGAAGATTTTCGGTCGGGACATTACGGGCAGGAAATCGTTCAATGTACAATCATCTAGCTTCTAATGAGTTGCCATCAGCAAGTCCATACATGAAATGCATGTCAGTTATCTCAGCCTTCGTATATATACATCATGATAGAGGATTTCACTAACTATTAAAGACACGTCACACTCAATCTAAATAAATGCGACCGATGAGACGTATTCAAATGAATCCACTACTAGATAAAACAGCCGTTTCATGTGATCGAGATCGAAAAAATGACAACGCATTGTAAAGAATTATTTGTACTTGATAAACTCATTGGCGTACACCATACTTTTATTTACATTAATAATTTCAACGAATATCGAATCCTATTTTATGGACGAATTAAAAGGCCTGACTGATTTGTAATCCAAACTTTATTTTACTTAAATTCATAAATAAAATGAAATTTACTTAAATCAATGAGAGTTAAAAAACACTCATATTTCAATTATTTAAGAAGTAAACTAAAATCTATAACATAATATTATACTTCATTTCAAAATGTTAAACTATTTATTTCAATAATTGATGTATTTGTAAATTCTATTTTACTCCATTGAAAAAGGCACTAGAAAAATGCTAAAACATGTATGAAAATTATAAATCAATAACGAGTTTAAGAAAAGTTTGAAATACGTGTCAATCAGACTTTAATTCATATGTCTGTATATATGCACCTTGAAGTTAAGTGGTCTTAGATAGCTAAAACTCCGGAGTGAAGAAATAAAACCGCCAGAGGAAGTGAAATTATCTTGGCGTCATTCTTGACTTTAAGCTCACTTAGAATCTACAGCTTTTGACAAGTAAAAACAGAGCAGAAACAACATATGCTGAGCTCATGGAAAACAGGGATTAAAACCAAATACAACATAGATCACAGTGGTCAGGCCTATACATCTCTTCTATGGTGGACAAAGATGCGGGCGGCAACAAACTGCTATAACTGAACTTAGCAAGACACAAAGACTTCCGTGTTTAAATTGCAAGAACTAACGAGCGACGAAGTATACAGAATTGGGACTCAATGGTAACCTTTTGGGATTAAGATCAGACCACATGATTTCGACATATCTATTTAATAGAAAATCGGATGGAAATCACGGATCGAAGAAGCTGAAATCAATCCAGCTGCAGACGATGGTTCGGGGAATTGGACTGGTTCACAATCGGATCAAAAACCCAGAACGAAACTGAAACAGGACTCTATAGTAAGGTAAGAAACATAATGATATATGCAATATTGTATTGTGCAAATGAAATCAATCAGAGGGTTTATAAAAACAAGCGAATCCATATTGCAATAGACAATTAGGCGATACTGAGGACATTAGTGAACCCCAAAATACGATCAAGACCGGTTTGGGAATGTATTCGAGAACTAAATAACCTGACAGACCGCAATAAACTCACTTTAATAGGGGTGTCTAGATATTTGGCAATCGAAGGAAACGAAAAAGCGGATGAGTTAGCAAGAAAAGGATCATATATAAATATGAAGCCGATGATCCTTTTCTTGCTAACTCATCCGCTTTTTCGTTTCCTTCGATTGCCAAATGTCTAGACACCCCCATCAAAGTGAGTTTACTCCTAGAATCTGTTTTGGAGTGTCCAAAAATAAAAAAAAATTGGCAAGCCAAAAATGAACATTGAAGATTACTTTGATCAACCAGCCAGAAGCCTGTATAGATTAATGCAGGGTACTAGAATACTGGAATAGCTGATTTAATTTAATGGGTAAAAAAAAATGGGGACTAAATAATAACAGCAGTTTTGTCCAAGCCCACTTAAAAAAAAAAAGAATAATGGCTAGGAATTAATATTTGAAAAAGAAAATTATAAATTACTAAGAAACTATAACAGATTGGTATAGGAAGCATTCATACAATCTTAAAGACCGTTAAAATTAGGATCTAAATAAGGTAATAAATACAGGATGTTCCATTTAAAATAAAAAAGTTACTTGCCTTGAAAGTATGTTTTTCTTCACGCCGTATAATTTTTTGCATTACTCTTATTTTATTATCAAGTCTAATGCTTTAGTTAAAAAATAAATACAATTTAAAATATCTAGCTTGAATATGCATGACAGGAGTGCCTCTTAAATTTGGTCTACATTTTGAAGAATAGTTCATTATCTCGTAAACGAGTTGAGTTAGATATAAGAAACCTAACACCAACTTGCCTTTATTTATAGTCTGTACTATCAAAATATGTCATAATATACAGGATGTTCCATTTAATTTTTCACAACTTTGGTGTGCAATTTTTCTTTGAATCACCCTGTATACTTCAAAATAATTTTGAAGTATGGTCCCTCTGAACCTGTATAATCCTTAACCAAAAAAAAATTGGAAATATGTGACTACTTTTTTTATATAAACCGACGCGAATGTAGTGGTCCACCCTATATATGATTATTACATTAGTTCATGTGATTATTTTATGGGATTTATTTATGTTTCAATATGTAATGTTATTGCTGAGGTTAAAATATTATATCCTAATATTTTTACAAACAATATTATCAAAGTATTTCAAAATGTTGTATTCTCATGTATAATGTAAATAAAACATTATTCTTGAAGTAATTTTTAAATTAGTTCATACAGTTATCCAGATACTTGTCGCTTATATTTGTATAGTTACACTATTGCTATTTTTCTACTTCTTATTGCGTTACCCCTCACCTAGAAGTAAAAATTTATAAAAGATTTTTAAATTATTTTCTCCACTAATTTAAAATATAAAATAAATGGCTGAGAAAAAAAATATTTTCGAAGAAATTCTTTAATAATAATATTTATATTATATTTACTCAGAAATCCTTTTTTTCTATGATGTTTACGCACAAAAAAGGTTTTATTTACTAAAAATCGGTCGTAATTTACTCATTTTGTATATGCAGAAAAAGTATCATTTTACTCGCCTTCCAAGAACATTAATTTACGAAGCATTTTATCAACAAGTTTGTAAACACAGCAAATACATGTATAATAAATTAGTGGGTACGAAAAGGGCATGACAGAAAAATTCCACTTCAAACAGAAATAAATCTTATCCTTAGCTACTTATGTCACATCTTATCGGGTTTTTTCTACTTCTACAGTAATTTTAAAGCTTTGCTGTGGTGTTTAGTCCTATTGCTCCAAGCTAAATAGTAATCAATCTGGAAGGTGATAAAAGCTGTTGAATGTGTGTCGATTAGTTTTTTTTTTTTTAACACAAGGATATCGTGGTGATGTAAACAGAACCCAATATGGTGTAGAGCTTCTTTCAGCCGGTGCTACACGCGTTGACGGATGAAATCAGTGTCCCACTGAAGCATTTCAAAAATCAAACAAACAAAAAGAAAACATTATTTATCTCTGTTTATATCGGATACGCTAAATGCAAATGCATTTAATTTCCATTGAATGGGAAACAAAATGAATATTCACGATTCACGAGGCTGTTTGTTGTATAACCCGCTTGTGCATAAGATGGGAAATTTATACGCTTGGCACCTTGACCCCATGTTATACTTTATCGTCCCATTTGAATATCACTTGTTGCTATTGTGCTATCCGCTTCTACACGAACCGCGGAGGGCACCGCTCCTACATACATACTAACAACTGAATGAGCCGATAAGGGCGACGTGATAATGACGGTGTTAAGCGGTCGTATATAAAACAGCGGGACAAAAGACAGTGCAGTGTCCACAGCACACCGAGAGCGCTTCTTCAATAAAACGGTGGCAGTAAATTACGGGACGATGTGAAAACAGATGAAATTAATGACGTGATAAAAGTGTAGAGTTTCGAGACTCATTAAAATAGTGCGCTTTATCCCTTCTTGTAAAGCACTCTCAGGCTCTTTGTTTGGAGATGTCGGGAGTTAATAATGGGGAAAACGATTCTCACAATTTAGCGATTATTTATTTATGAAAGCTCCAATGTATCAAGTAATCTTAAATCTTCTTAATCCGACTATGTTGTAAACAGACTTCACCGTGTGGTAAAGGTAGCGATATATAATCTGCTTTGAAATTTTATACTCCTTCCTTACAGAAAAATATCTGGTAAAGTGACAAATTTATGTATTAAACGAAAGACAAAACGGAATTCAATTAACGGAAGAAAGATGAAGTGGGAAATCTGTATTTTAAACATTGAAACATGAATACTGTATATAAATCAAATTTCTACAAATCCAGTGTTACTAAAGTTCAATACACTGAGAAAAATACTGGTCGTAATATCAATAATCTATATTTATTGAGTGTATTTTCGTCGACAGAACGAAATGTGTCATTGTTATGATAAAATATTCTTTTACAATCGTTGATTAAGCAATAACCGGATTCATTAATGAAATAAATTCATTTTCATTATTATAACAAATCATTTTACATTAGTCCATAGATACTATTTGTTATGCTAACCATATTTTCATATATTCAATAAATATTTTTGTTAATAATATGAATATGAACGAATATACATTGTTATTTTTACGTAGAATTTTCATAACAATATTCACCATATGGTTTGCAATTTATTGCAAGAACGAACTGATAACATACCTTGATGAAAAGTGTATGTCATGTTAGCTAATGCATTTATTAAATAAATGTGCAAAAGACAACGAATAGAAATCATTGAGGTGCAGTTATTTAGATTTCTATAATAACGTATACTCACAGGTTCTTTGAAAAAGTTCATTATATCAATAAAGTATCAAAAAAAGGAAGTATTTGTCTTGCGCAGTCATA
Organism: Protaetia brevitarsis; assembly: GCA_004143645.1. NCBI lineage: Eukaryota > Metazoa > Arthropoda > Insecta > Coleoptera > Scarabaeidae > Protaetia > Protaetia brevitarsis. The sequence goes on along the minus strand of RXPK01000014.1, from coordinate 1,975,259 downwards.
TTTTGAAAGCACGTGTTGAATCATGTGCCTCTGCACGGAGAAAAATATTATAATACAAACAAACAACATTCATTGACGGAACGTAATGTGTCATTGTTATTATTGATATTGATATTATTTACAACTTTTGATTAACTAATAAGAAGATTCATTAGTGAAATAATTAATAAAATATGAAAATATTAATGCTTGAAAATATGTAATGGTTGACATTTATACTACACTGAACATAAAGAAAGAACAACATGTCTTGCAGAATACGTATGAGAGAGAAGACACTGTCAATTTAATGTACTATACTCACTGTCGTAAATATCTTGTCTGTAAAATTACAATTTTAACAGTATTATTCATATTGGGAAGTAAATTTACAGAATAAATTTATCCAATTACATTAATGTTTGTAAATTTGCAGCTCATACCCAACAAATACAGCAAGCCTAGTTTAAAAACGATGTTGTTTGTGATCGAAAGGATACTGCAAAACAATAGTCATTTTGTTGTAATATCACATTTTTTTTTTTACTCTGTGTTTCGAGGTCACTTAAGAATCTCAAATTAAGATCGCCAGACATTCTGTAAGGTTCCCAGCTTGAAAATTGCTCTAATCTCTAAACCACTGAGAACAGTGGTTCTGTTTACTTGCAGATGGAGAGGACTGACATCTAGTATTACCTCCAGAGCTGCAGTTAAACAACTTGGCATTGCACAACAAACTGTAACTCACAAGCATTCTATTCTTTGCACTTTCTTTTAGCCCAAGCAATCTTTTCTTAGAATTTTGGCTACAACAGTACACCGCAGATGACTATGGGTACTACAGTCGATGATAATTAACTATATCAAGTTACTATTATTAACAGTTTGATATAATCAACAGCTAACCCTAAATGCATACGATCTAATATAACAAAAAGCCAAGTTGGCACCTTGAACCAAACTCAAAAAAACCACCCTTAAAAAGGGGAAAATAATGATAACTTTGAGCTGAGTGGAGGGAATTAGTTCTTGATTTTTTGTAGAATGCCCATAATCAGTGTTTACCTACATAATTTTTTTGAACGTCATAGCGTAAGTAATTCCTGAGGAAAAAATATTGAATTTTTCCACCATTATGCTAATATCTCGAATGGGGTAGCATCGATTGAGCTAATTTTTGGTATTTACAGTATGTGTGACAGTAGTACTCATTTGCTTTAATTTCAGCCCGATAGCTTTAGGGGCAATTTTTAATGGCTTATCGGAGCAGAGCCTTTGGTACATGGTTAAAAGTATTTAAATTCTATCGTCTAAGATGTTCTTCAAATTTCTATCTTCATTTGTTCTGGGGATACAAGACTAACTTGATTTTTTTTTTTAATGGCACGAAGGGTCAAATTTAATATTTTTGAAAAGAGAATTTTTTTTCTGCGTTCTGTGATGTAACACATCCATATCTTATTTTAATCGAAACTTAAAAAAAAAAATTCGAACTAGTAAAATTTTTAAAAATGAAAAATTTTGTTAGCTTTGGAAATGTTGTCTTTATCTATCGTTATTTCTTTGCTGCGTGAAGTTTGACCAAAAAATAAATAATAATAATTGTAAAAATAACACATTTAACTGAAACAGAACAGATTTTAATAAAAAGAAGCTCAAACAAGAAATTACATAATTTTTATGTTACAAAAGATGTTCGAAATGATTTCCATTTACCTCCTGGCAATAATGAACACGTTGAGCAAAATTTTGCAAAGAATCAATCAAAACATTTGGAGAAATACTGCCAATTTCGTTTCTTATACGTTCTTGTAGGTCTTCGATTTGTAATGGTCTGTTGACATACACTCGATTTTTTACATGACCCCACAGGAAAAAATCAAATGGGCACAGATCAGGAGACCTAGCTGGCTATTCAATAGCCCCCCTTCGCCCTATCCATCTACCGGGAAATGTTTCATCCAAATATTCGCGCACTTGACGACCAAAATGCGGCGGTGCTCCGTCTTGTTGAAACCATATGGTTTCTGTTGGTATACAATTTCGATTGCCGTGGTTTGGAAATATTTCCCCAAGTCGTAGAACAATATGTTGTTGTAAAAGTTGCAAATATCTTTCAGACGTTAAATTGCCGTTAATGAAAAAAGGACCTGCGATATTCCGACCAATAATGCCACACCAAACATTAATTTTCTGTCGATGCTGCGTATGAACCTGTTCCATCCAATGCGGATTTCTGTCAGACCAATATCGACAGTTATGGCGGTTAACATATCCATTTAGACAACAAAAAGTCGACTCATCAGAGAAGAGGACTCGATTAAGAAAGTTACCATCCTGATGCATTCTGTGCATCATAGTTTCGCAAAATTCGGTTCTGCGGTCAAAATCGTCGTCACTTAATTCTTGTAGCAAGTGAATTTATAAGGATGATATTTTCGCGTTTCATTATTTTTGTATGGATCCTCTACTCATGTTGTGGTTCAACGCCAACTGTTGTACTGAATTTTTTGGATTTTCTACCACATCCAACATAACATTCAAAGAATTTTTTTCGTTGGTAATAATACGAGGTCGCCCAGGTCTTGCGCGGTCTTTAACGCTTTCTTGAAATCTTTGTAAGGTTTTTGAAACCGTCGTCCTGGAGATCGGTTCCCGGTTTGGATGAATTTCATTAAAAAGAGTCACTACTTGAGCGCAACTTCGTTTTCTGTCGCCATAACCAACCATCATGAGAATTTCTATACGCTCAATTTCGGAGAGGACTGGCATCTAGTATTACCTCCAGAGCTGCAGTTAAACAACTTGGCATTGCACAACAAACTGTAACTCACAAGCATTCTATTCTTTGCACTTTCTTTTAGCCCAAGCAATCTTTTCTTAGAATTTTGGCTACAACAGTAGACCGCAGATGACTATGGGTACTACAGTCGATGATAATTAACTATATCAAGTTACTATTATTAACAGTTTGATATAATCAACAGCTTTCCCAAAAAAATGTTCGACAAGACCCTTGTACTTTTTTTAATATTTAATCGAATAGACTCCACAGTGGTACATATAGGACAAGTCAAAATTCTCTATTAAATAAAGCTATAAAAAAATTAAACAATTAAATGTGACGATAGATAAATAGATGACGCACAACATTTAATTTTCTTAAGTTGTACACAAACGTACAAACACAAACAGGGTTTATATACATATAATTGTTAAATAGTGCATGGTATCTAAAAGTTTGTACAGCCCAACATAGATCAAAATTGCACATACGTGTAGTTTTCTTATGATTAATGATATTGCTTGGAGTCACCCACTTACAAAAGGGCTTAATTTATGTATTTTAGTTGATAATTTAAATATCTTTATTAAATCTACAATAGCTAAATACCGCAGAATTTTGTTTGGTCTGTTATTCTCCAAATTGTAGGTATATTTCTAGTACCTTCAAGCGCCTAACGCCGTGGCAGATTCTCATGTTTAAATGCTGATTAGTATGTACCCACGACCGCCCAGCACAACTGCGACAGTTGCTTGAAGATAGGATAGTAGGGATTCAGACACCCTGATCGGATAGTGCTTGAGAGGGAAACGTATCTTTTTTTACACGAAATGTTATAACGTTTTGCCCGCTACCTCCTGCTGCACCTCTGACCACCACACTATTGCTCCGTCTGTTACCATGGGTCTAAAAGTTGTCACGTTCACAAGAAAAGAACGCCGGAAGGCCTGTAACCACTGGCGATAGTGAAAGGATTCGATATGTCAAAGAGGCAAAGTAACTGGGGGTATGGTTTAATCGAAGACATACATGGAACACACATATCCAGAAAACAACCAGCAAAGCCACCTTCGCCCTAGGTAGCTGCAAGAGGCTGTGTGGAAGGAATTGGAGACTTAGCCCCAAGGACTCTCTGGTTATCCACAAGGGTAATTAGACTCATGATAACGTACGGAGCTATGGTATGGTGGCCAAAGAAGTGCCAAGTGAGGGCGGCCAAAACGCTGGGTGGCGAGCAGAGACTGGCGTCTGTGCGCTGAGATCGACGCCTACCATCGCAATTGCAGTAATTCTAAACCTGCCCCCGCTACATATTTATATACAAGGAGCTGCAAGGTCTACAGTACATAGACTATTACATAGTCAAGTACCGATAAGTAAATCGCACGGCACTGACCATCAGAAACTACTAGATGAACTCAAGGAGACAGGATATACCAAGTGATGCCATGGTTTAGATTTAGAAAATATCAGGTTTTAATACCAGATAAGGACTGGGAGACAGGTACTCCAGTAAGAGCGGACTCAAACAGGTACACAAACGACTCTAAAACAGACTACGGCGTTGGAGCTAGAATATACTCCAAGAAGCCTAAAAAGGCTCTTTCGGTAAGCTTCAGCAACGAGACAATGGTGTTCCAAACTGAGGTTGCTGCAGTCCACCATTGTGCCAGAGAAATAGAAAGATATACCGAGCCAGGTAAAATCGTCGCTATTTTCTCTGACAATCAGTCCACAGTTAAAGCGATTAGTTCCGTAAGTGTGGATTCTAAGCTGATTTGGGATTATGTAAGCGCTCTAAATGAGGCGGGTATCCAAAGTAAATTAACTTTGGCCTGGGTCCCTAGCCACTCGGGCGTAAGAGGCAGCGGACGAGCTGGCCAAGCGAGGTTTGTCAAGATCATTCGTTGGAGCGTTCTTTCGCCACTACCAAATCGTAAATTTAAAAAAATCCATCAATGAATGGATACATAATCAGTCCAGAAAATGATGGCAAAAATCACCGGGGCAGAGGCAGGTAAAATGGTTCCTAAAGGAACAGAGGCCTGAACTTCCTAGAGATCTACAGGGAGACTGTCAAAATAATTGTAGATCTGCTTACTGGTCACTGTAGACTGAATAGGCATATGTACAACATAAGCATGGCAGATGAGGTAACCTGCAGATTCAACCAAGGGAAGGAAGAAACACCAGTTCATGTGCTGTGCCAATGTGTAAGCCTGGCGAGGACAAGGTTTCTACTAATGGGCGTGGAGAACCCCACAGCTAGCAGCTACACAAAGAAGTCGCTCTCAAAGACGATAAGCCTAATTAAGAGAGCAAAATTAGAGAGGAAAAAGGGATCCTTATAGATCTGAATAGGTCGCGGTGAAACAGATCCATAGGTCACCCCAATTCTAATCTAATCTAATGGGTCTATAATTGTACTTGTCTACAACCATAGAGTCATGTTGGAGCTAAGGCCCCAATTTCATCCATACAGCCTCCTGCCTAGGGTTGGTTTCTGGATATGTAATTCCCATGTAAATCTTTAATCAAACTTTACGCCCAAGGTATTTGGCCTCTTTAACACATGAAATTCTTTCATTTCCTACTCAACTGGTCACTACTGGTTGTAAGCCTCCTAGCATTATGTTTCTTGCGAATGCGACAACTTGCATTTTTTGAGCATTGACTGATAGTCGCTCGTGTTTATACCATTTGTCGGCCATATTTAAACCGATTTGCGTCGTTCCACCAGACAATATTTGGAAATCGACCTTTAGAAAACTTGAATAATTAATTTTGGAAACTGCTTTAGTCTGTCGATGATGAAAAATACATTGTAAGACTAAATGAGCTTTCTAACTGTCATTAATGAGTATGACGGTAAAGTACTTAACTTCTGGTTTTTCTATTTTCAGAGCAGTTTGGTTTTCCATGAAAAAATGACTTTTCTGGAACCCGCTAATTGACCAACTCGAAATAACCATCGCTAATTTGATATGCTTCCAACCACATAGTTAATTAAACACGAATACTCGGAGCAATTTCGGCGGAGAACGTATTTCATAATGGCGTAAAGACCATACTTTGCATCGTACAGTTTATTATTTCGGCGCATTAGTCATCCAATTTCGTACAACAATCACCCGCTAATTTAATACCCATTACGGACTGTTGTTGCGTAAGGCGGCCGTCGTATCAACTTTAATAATGTCTACTAGGTGCTTGTTTATTATTCTCATGCGATGCAGTGCATGTGAAGTTTCGATCCATGTCTTGTCTTCTTCGTTCATTCATTCATGCATTGCGCTTTTCTCAAGTCTTCTCTCTTCGGCCGCGTACTAGTCTCTCTTACTAAACCTTCTTCCTTCGGTTTTTTTCGTCAATGTAGCCGCTGATCGTGGACTTTTTGTTCCTTCAAGGTTCATTAAGCTTTGTTGTTGGGCGTATAACGGTTGTTTCTTACGATTTACACTGCTGTTCTATATTATTAACAGTAGTACTTGTATTGTGTTGGGTTTTTGATTCTCTCGTCTTCCTTTATTTCACGAAGCAAGAATAGTATTACACATTAGCTCTCTCTCTCTCTTGCTTTTCGTGTATCCCATTATTTTTTTTTTGTTCATTATCGAGACATATTGTGCGGTTAGTTTGTTTGATAAATAGTACCCGTACGGAGATATCGTCTTGCGTACATGTTTGATTAAATGTTTCCTACCTGTTAGAGGAAATAGTAGGGTATATGAACAACGAAATAACACACTAATCCTGAAAAATTATGATGCATAGATAGATAGCTTTGGACGATAAGTAGCGGTACTCCGTTTGCTTTAATGTAGTTGAACTTTCTCATTTCGTATAACCACGACTATTTCCGTCAAACGTTCTCAGATGCAGTTACGCTAGTTTGATTATTATAAATCTACTAGATTATTTTGGCGAAAAACATTTGAAATATTTATGCTATGAGCGCAAGGCGTATAATAAATAAATAATATCATATATCATGCGGAAGGCAACTTTCTGGGAATGAGATCACAGGATTTCGATATATTCTGCAATGTGTCGCTGGTGTGCGTAGACGTGTTTGCCATCGCTCTGTTTAGTTTTTTATTTAATTTCCATCATGAGTGAATCCAAACTTCGTAATAAAACCAGTCAATCCTCAAATGATGAGGGTGTTATTCTCGAGAGGCTGCTAGATAAAATCCTCACATCTGACCAGTTTCTAGAAAAATTTTGCACTAAAATCAGTGAAAAAATATTACCCGTATTAAATGCCGAAGTCAAGAGATTGAACGACGAGGTAGACCAACTGAATAGTAAAGTGCGTACGTTAGAGGTGGAATTAAACAACATGCAGCAGTATTCCAGGAGGAACAACTTACGCATCTATGGCATAAAAGAAGAAGAATCTGAGAACACTGTCGATATTATTATCAAACTATGCAGTGAAAAACTTGATGTTGCAGTGCAGACGGGTGATATTGATTGTGCACACCGTCTTCGTAGTAAAGAAGATGGTATTAAGCCAATTATGGTTCGATTCACAAGGCGAAGTGTTAAAAATTTAGTGTATCACCATAAGCTAAATTAAAGGTAGTAAGATCGTATAAAGGAAGATTTAACTGCGTATGGTACGACTCTGTACAAGACAGCCAGTAAGCCCTGGGTTATAAGTCGGTGTGACGAATGATTGCAACATCTATGTTAAAGCCAATGGTTCAGTGTCTAAAATTTCTTCGATGATGGATCTCAATAATATAACATCGAGGAGCGCGGCAATTCAACCGTCCGAGAGTGATACAACCTCAACGTAGTACCACCTGGACTCTAGATATTCCTTGCGGTATTTATTTTGCATTTATTTTTGCATTTATTTGTTTATGTTATTGTTTTTTCTTTGCTGGCTGTAGAATAGTTTTATTTTTACCTTTAGAAGTAATACATACATACATTTGCATATACATATAATGAAGAATATTTGAATTTTATTTGCTTTCATAATTTTTAATGTTAGTTTTTTTAAAGTAATTAATTACATGGCAAATTCACGGGGGCTCGCGGTGGCGCACCTGAACATTAGATCCTTGATTCCTAAATTAATTGATGTCAAACTTATTCTATCTGGGGACAAAGTGGATATTTTTTGTATTACAGAGACTTGGTTGGGTCCCGATATTTTGGACTCGGTCTTACACATAAATGGCTATAATGTCTTTCGTTCCGATAGGAACGGAAGGGGCGGTGGATTACTCATTTATGTCCGCGATAGTATTACTTGCAAATCAATGATTTCCTCAACTAACATAGAGCAACTTTGGATCATTGTAAACTTTCATTCAAAACAATACGCCGTTGGTTGCATGTACAGACCGCCTAATTCTAACTGTACTGGCTTTCTTAATGAACTGGAAAATCAATTAATTCACTGCAGTTTAAATTTTGATGGAGTGATTTTCGCCGGTGATTTGAATATTGATATGTTGCAGCCTGCTTCTAATAGTGCGCGGACTTTGACTCACATTTTTGAATCAATGAATATGCATCAATGTGTGACGCAGCCTACGCGTGTAGCACCAACTAGTTCAACTTTGCTTGACATTCTTGCGGTGTCTAATGGCATAAGCGTGGAGGACTCTGGTGTGCTATCGGTTGATCTATCTGACCATGACTTAGTGTTTTGTAATTTAAGTATACTGATTAAAGATAATATTTCCTTCGTCACGTTCCGAGATTTCTCTAGGTTTAAACATGAAAATTTTTATTCCGATCTCCAAAATATACCATTTAACATGATACTGCGTATGGGTATTGATGAAAAAGTACTGTTTTTAAATTCTGCCCTCTTACAGCTTTTTAATGTACGCGCCCCTTTTAAAACAGTTAGGGGCATCAAAGCCCAGACAGCCTTGGATTACCAGCAACATTAAGTTGTTACAAAAATTACGTGACAAAGCTAAAGCAAAATTCAAAAAAACTAAAGTGTTGGCTCATTGGAATTATTATAAATTAATACGCAATTTTACCACGCTAGCCACCAGGAATGAGAAAAAAGCTTATTTTGAGCATGTTTTGAAGAACAAGTCGAGCAAAACCTTGTGGTCTGAACTCAGAAAGCTTAATATTGGCCGAAATAGAAGGGATCGGATTCCTGTCGAGATGCAGAAACCGATGCCATTAATGACATTTGTAAATTCATTACCTGGTGTGAGTGTGGGTGATGCTGGGAGGGTGTATGCGGAGACTAGGATGCATAATTTGGCTCTTTGTTCAGTTTTAAACCGATTTCGCCGGATACGTTTCTAAATATTTTAAAGAAATTAGTAGCACTTTCTATTGGCTGTGACGAAATTGTTATTACCATGATTAAATGTGCATGCCGTTTATTATTCCCTATGTCACCCATATTTACAATAACTGCCTGATTGATGGATATTTTCCAGATGCCTGGAAGAAAGCACTTGTTTTACCTATTCCCAAATGTTCAGCTCCAAGTACGTACGGTGATCTTCGCCCTGTTAGCATTTTGCCTGTCTTCAGCAAAGTATTAGAAAAAAATCATGAATATCCAGATTACAGAACATCTGAATACTTACAACATTCTTCCGCAAAATCAATCAGGTTTTCGTAGAGGGTACACCTGTACTACTACACTGCTGAAGGTAACGGATGACATTATTCAAGCACGGGATGAGGGCCGACTTGCGGTCCTGGTGCTTTTGGATTTCAGCAAGGCGTTCGACACGCTAAAATCATAATTTACTACTATCTATATTGCATTACGTTGGTTTCGATGCCGTGTCGATTGACTTGATGAGATCCTATTTGTCGGGCAGAACGCAGTGTGTCCGCTTAAATAACCAGTTTTCGCGATTTCTTGGTGCGGGTAAGGGCGTCCCTCAGGGCTCTGTCTTGGGGCCATTACTTTTTTCGGTATACACTTGCCTGCTGCCAAATTCAGTAAGAAGTTCAAATGTTATAATGTATGCTGACGACACTCAGGTTTGTAAAACTTTTTTTCCCCATGAACTTAATAATGCGGTAATGGAAATCCAGGAAGACTTGGATGGCATTGCTGAATTTGCGGAGCGGCATGCTTTGGCGTTAAACCCTTCGAAGAGTGTTGCTATTTTGTTTGGTGGTAGGCAGGTGTGTGGTCAGTACCAGAATAACATTGCCATCAGTATTAAAGGTGTGCACATTCCTTTTCAATCAGAAGTAAGAAATTTAGGTGTGATCATCGATAATGAACTCAGGTTTAGACAATTTATTAATGAACTGATTAAGCGAGCTTATTCTAAACTCAAAATTTTATATTCCTTTAGACATGTCTTCAGTATTAGATTAAAAACTATTCTCTGCGAGACAATGGTGCTATCCGTGTTTAATTATTGCGCGCCGGTGTATGGCCCATGCTTGGACTCTGTTGATGTTCAACGGGTATAACAGGTTCAAAATACCTGCTTGCGTTATATATTTGGTCTTAGAAAATACGACCATATTTCACAAAAACTTCGAGACCTGCATTGGTTGAACATGAAGCACCGCAGATTACTTCAGTGTCTGTGCTTGTATTATAATATAATATCCCATAAATCGCCACCGTATCTGTACGACAGAATCACCTTTAGGACGGATGTACATAATATCAATGTCAGAAACAAAAATTTAATTACACCGCCCGTTCACAACTCTACTCTTATGAAAGATCATTCACTTTCTGTATTTACAAACTATTTAATCCCTTACCTTCATGCCTGAAACGGAGTCCTATTGGTGTGTTCAGGCGCGCGATCCGCGAATTACTTTTTGATGGCCAGTAATTGAGAATTCAAAATTTATTTATATATATATTTTGAAATGTTGATATACTGCGTGCATAGCGCGGTTCATTGCAGAATAGGTTAAGTTAGATGTAGGATTTAGACATTAAGCATTTCTTTATTTTTCTTTATTTCTGTGATTCAAAGGTTAGGTGGTAGAACAGGGGGCAGCGCTATTTGCTGCCTATCTGAATTCCTCGTCTTGTGATTTCTTTTTATTAATTTTTTATTTTATTCTCTGAATTTTTTTTTCTCTTTATAATCTGAATTATTTTCTTATTGTAAATGTAATTAAGATAAAAAGAAATAAAGACTATTATTATTATTATTATTATTATTATATATACTCTTAACAGAACTTTGTGTAAATTATGAATCGGGTAAGCTGGAATCAATTGAACTACAGAGACGAGCTCGCAGAATTGATCTGGTTTGCAGACGGATCAAAACCCGGAGCTAGAATCTATAGCGGGGTGAGAATTTTCAATAATCACCCTTACACTAGGAAAATATGCCACGTTCTTTCAAGCAGAGGTATACATTATATTGTATTGTGCAACTCAAACCAATCAGTGGGCTTATGAAAAATAAGCGGATCTTTATTGCGACAGACAGCCAAACGGTACTAAAGGCATTCGTGAAGCCCATAATACAACCAACATTGGTTTGGGAATGTATTCGAGAACTAAATAACCTGACACACAGCAATAAAATCGCTTTGCTGTGGGTGCCCGGACAGTGAGCTAATCGAAGAGAACGAAAAAGCTGATGAATTAGCAAGAAAGGGTTCATCTGCTTTATATATGTACCCATAAACTGTTCTAGAAGTATCTTACAACACAGCACGAGAGCAATTAAGGAGTTGCGTCAAAGAAAAACATAAAGAACACTCATTGCCCTCAAGTCCTTTTTAAATTTCCAACGAACTTTTTTTGAAAAAGCGCGATGTCAAAACAAACGTCAAAAAAAAACCTTAAAATTATTTAGAATTTTATTCCAAAATATCAAAAGAAAACATGAGACCCAATTAAATTACAATCTACAACGAAAAAGAAACAAATTCAACTACTTTTTGTCATAGTTTGGGTTTCGCTGAATAACCTCCATATCACCAGATAACGCGTATTTATAAGTGGATATTCGACTTAATCTTCTAATGGAATACATTGCGAACATGTTTTGTAGAAGTTTAATTTAGTGACAAATCCGATTTGGGTTACTCATTTAATACTATAGGTAGGATCCTGTTTTGTCTAGTTTGTATTTGCATTTAAGGAGTTGGGTTGTTTTCTGTATTGCCACCGAGGTTTCTAAATGAAATTCGATCTCACCATAACGTGATAAGGGGCGTGTCAGAGTTGATGTTTTAAAGCAGATAATTAATGCAAAATTTTAAAAGAAAAATAACGGTGCAAGGACTTAGCCGTGGGGCACTCTTGTACACACCTTCATAGCATCGGAGTACACTCCATCATACTCCACCATCTAACGTCGACAACAACGACTAAATATTTTCAAAAAATAAAAATATATATCCTGTATATCTTTTTTTTTTTAAGAATGAAATTTAGTGCATCTGGTTTAACGTAAAAATATCTGTTTGAAATAATAAAGCTACAATAAGAATACTAATGAGTAGTCAGTAAGTAAGCGTAAAGAATATTATATGGATATCTAAATTTTTTTTAAATTAATTAGGTAATACTACTCAAATATAATGTTTAAGTTGACAATAAATATTTTAGGTATTGTAATTTTAATGCTTATATATGAATCTTTAATTGTAGCAGATTGTTTGTGCGCTAAAAATGTGTTCTGAGGTATGTAGCTATAGTACTTGAAAATAAATCATATGACTCCCTAAGCATCATTAATCCAAAACAAAAAAAGTTGCTACAGAGCAACGACCGCGGGTACATATATCACCGGGAGGGGCTAATACAATGATGGAAATTCGCATGCTATCATCCGAAATACGAAAATGGTATGAACTTATATGAAGGAATTCGATCATTGTAATAGCCCTCGTAAAACGTATGCACCATCTACCGTTGCTACAGAACCTGAAGTAGTGTTTGCTCATCAGACATACTTACTGTGAGAAATAGTTCGGTGAATATGCGTCCGTTGTGGTAGATTGCGCATATGAAATAGACAAAAAACACTTCACTCACCTGTAACAAACAAAATGAAAATTAATTAAATTATTAAAAGTAAAAAAAAAAACCCTATAAAGCCATTATGAGGCCATCTTTTGGTATAGAAAAGCACTATAAATCATTTGCAAAACCAGAGGAGCTACCACTACTCCTGGAAGAAGTCCCGTTGCAATTAAGATTACAAATGTATTTTATGCTGACGGTGCTCCAGCGCATTTTAGTTTAGTTGCTCGCAAGTTTTTGGACAATACGTATCCAGATCGGTGGATAGGACGGGGAGGTCCACAACCGTGGCCTCCTCGGTCCCCAGACTTAAATTCTTTGGACTTTTTTCTCTGGGGTCATCTTAAATCATTAGTTTATACGACTCCCATTGAAAATGTCGATGAACTGAGAAATCGTATTATCGCAGCTTTTCAAGCAATTCGAAATACCCCTGGTATTTTAGAACGGACTCGCCAGTCAATACGACGGAGAATAGAAGCTTGTATTCCAATTGGGGGCGGTCATTTTCAACAGTTAGTATAAGTTAATTTTATTTTACTAATTATTTTGTTAATTTATAATAAAACCATTAATTATGTTAACTTACTATTAAACATTTTACAACTTTAGAACTAAGCGATTTTGGACATATGTTCTTATGAACTTTCATGATCAAAATAACCCCAGGAATCAGCGCTTAAAGTTTGTTGCATATATTGAGAATCACCCTGTATATGGGAATTGTTCTTGCAAGCTTCAAACGATTTCGACACTTTAAAACTTGTAGTACTTTGAAAATGAGCTCTTCACACTTCATACGCCTAGACCTGCACGATTAAAACTTGCGCGTAACTCTAATTCCACGACTCCTCTAGCAAATCACGACCAGTAATTATTTTATCGCGTCAAGTCCCGAATTTCATTAAATCTCGTCACCCTCTCGTCCTTAATAGTCGCCTTGTTTGTCGACCACAAAGGGTTGTACACGGGCGCCGTTCATCGCAAAGACGCCGAGCCCGCGGCGAGTTGCTCTTGCGTGAGGACATCAATGAAAGATGTCTCGCCGAAATCACGGTGCCTCCTCCTAGGCGTCTTTCCAGGAAACCCGCCACGGAACGAGCCATTGTGCCGCGGCAATTCTATTTGCATGCGAGCAGAGTGTGTCATCGCAGGTTTAATTTTTAATCGGTCGAAATGGCTGGGGCCTGGCTTGGGATTTGACCCTGTTCACGCACCGTTGATCACCTCATACAGATGCTACTACCACGTCCATCTCTTTGTCTGCGCGCGTAGTGTAATAACGAACAAAGAGCAGTGGTATCATCACATTATAAAGGCGGTTCTCATTTATCTCTTAGTTTTTCGTCCGGAAAGTCGCTTTATATATCAATACTATTAGAGGAGAGCGGTAATTTATGGTAATTTATTATTGGACGCAGATAATTTTAATTACGCAAGATAAATAAATCAATTTGTTCCGTGTACCGCGTTAATTTATGATCGAGATGTAATTAATGTATTACTTGCCGGTATTTTAGTAAACAGCATACGCATAAGTTGATACTAAGATTATCCATATCAAGGTGTATTTTCATCGTTAATTGGTGTACGTCTTGTAATTTACCTACCTGAATACGAAGTTGATGACCTAAATTTCGAGTTAGTAGTTAAGAAAATTAACGACCAACAATAATAGTAAATGACGCTTATTTTGTCTTCTTTTTCCTGTTAACTATTTTCCAGTTGAGATCACCTCATATGGAATCAGGGAGGAAATATTTGAGTAGAATGTTGAACCCTTCTTACTTAATTTATTAAATACATTTTGCTTCATGAGAATTGAGAACAAATCAAATCATTATCAATGAAAAGCACTCTTCTTACTACAGTCAACACTACACCAACACACAAAAATGGACAACGGAAAACAAACAGCGCAATCCATAAAAAAATCAAATATAAAAGCGGTTTTTCATCAAACGGATAAAATAGAAACAAAATAGAAACTGGTGCCGAAAAAAACCAAAACTTTTCTGAACCTGAGATGTAGGCAATCGTTTCTGTTTTGTTTTGTACCCTGAAACATCCAAAAATTTCGACAAGCTTAGGAACTTATGTCTGGCTAATGGAAACACTAGCGTTTTCTAATTTCAATCTGTTTTTATTTACTAGGAACATAATCCTATGCGGATTTTGTATTAAATCACTTTTTCTGGATATCCGTGCCGGTGTCGCTTTCTTCTTTCAAAATATTGATAATCAAGAGCAGTAATACTTTTATTATTATTAAATGATTGATTTTAGCACAGCAATACTTACATACTTATTTCTTCTTTGACAAACCCAATATAAAACACCCCAAACAAAAAATTATAAAGAAAGTTATTTTCTCTAAAGACATTTGTTGTTGAATAAAACTATAACAGAAAACCTCACGATCCACTAATTGAAGTGAGCTGAAAACAAAAATGTAGTTCGTTTGGTGAAAACAGGAGTTTTGGATTTTTCTCAGTTTTGCTTTAGAAGTTCTAAAACACAAGCTCGGCTACTTTTATAGGAACCATCTGACATGGAGTCTCCAAAAACACTGCAACCTCTTGGCTTATTGTATTTACTCTCTCATTTCTTTACTCATTAAATTATACTAGCCATTCCAGGATCCTAGTGCTTGCACTAATCCGCACAAGTCTGGCTGATTGATCGAAGTAATCCTCTGGATTCAAAAATTGCTTGTTTTCTTGTGTCCAGAGCCTCGCATTCACGCAGAATGTGGTAAGCGTTCTCTGCCTGCAGTTGGTATCTCCAGCGTTCATTCAAATTTTCTGTAGGTGGTTGTATTATTCGAGTGTACTTTGTGTTTTTCTTTGACGCAACTTCTTACCTGCTCCCGTGCTGTGTCTTTAGACACTCCTAGAACCGGCTCTTGCAACTTTTGCTGCTTTTTCGTTTCCTTCGATTGCTGAATGCCCGGGCATCCACAGCAAAATGGTTTTGTTGGGGCCTGTCAGGGTATTCACTCATCGAATACCCTGAATATAATGCATATGAATACTGGAGTTCATCTGCAGCTATCTTGTATATACTACACACTAAAGACTAGACCTTTGATTACAGTTCTAGTTTTGAATTTTCAAAAAAAAAAACTTGCCATAAAGGTCTTATAAAACTCAATTTTAGCATAATCCAAAAATATTTTTGACCATACAGAGTTGCCCAGAAGTAGATGATTATTCTATTTTTAAATTTTACTGAATTGCGAACTATAAAAGAAGTGACTTGATGCACTTAAAATGCCATTTTATATTCGTCAACAAAGTGTGCCAAAGTTATTAAATTTAATCGCTGAATAAAGTTAACTTAATGATTGAGAAAATATAAGATTATAAATATCGATAAATGATTTTTGCTCCGAAACTTTATCAAATCTATTGTGATCGTAGGAGGCACTTCATAATTCTGCCTTTTTATCTGCTCTAGGATTCTCCAAACCGCTTGTCCTGAGCGCTATCGATATCTTTTGCCACTGATAGCTGTCGATGGCTAGTAATGGTTATCTACAACCACTAACGACAGTGCCCAACACCACCAGTAGTACAAACCTTTACTAAACGGTTATTAAACTATCGCATTGGCACAGAACATGAATTGGAATTTCCTGTTTGTCTTGGCTTGACAGTATCTGCAGATAGATTGTTTGATGCCTCGTCTACACTTAATCCTCGTCCTTTTATTGTGTTTTTCCATCATGTTGTTCCAATTCTCAGGAGGTCGTCCCTTTCCTGTTCTTCCCTAAGTTCCAAGATTAATTTTATTCCCAATTCCACCTCTCACATCATTCGTTCCTGACTCTGTCTAGTCTTGTAATTCCTTCAACCCCTCGTAAATACTTCATCCATACACTTCAAAAAACTCTTTTCACAGCTTAATATCTTATTAATTGTAATTGCTTTTAACTGGTAGAGAGCCTGAAGATGCTCTAGTTTCGGCCGAAACACACGTTCCTATTATAGATAGTAATAAATTAGAATGGAAAGAACACTATTTATTTATTGTGTTTGGATTAGTACCATTTAGGTAGCGGTATTCTAAGGAAAAATTTTGTTCCGTCCTTTTTGATAGTACTCGGGTAGCTGCTTCTACTTGTTCATCGTAGATTTAGTTTTTATTTATCAATGTTGAGAATAGCTGAAAATGATTTAAAGATGTAAATCTAAGAAATTTCATGTTAAATTACGCAAGAATTAAGGAAGCACCATTCCCAATACATTACTCAATCGTTCTTTTGGTATGTGTACATATAATCAAATTCTCATTATGATTGACAAACGCTATTTGATTACATTGTTTTATTTAACATTGAATATATATTTACATCTCCATCGAACTGAATGACACAGCAATTGGTGTAATACAAAGTATCTTTCGTAGACAAACAAATGATGTAATGATTCACGGCTACTGCTTTACTGATGACCAAACACATTGTTCAATCATCAAAGAGGTCGAGTTTCAAAAATTCAATAACCAGTTGGCCGCCACCATCTCCGTGCGCATACCACCTAATAATAATAAACTAACCAATAATGAAGAGGAAACAAAATGTACAAATATTGTACTGAATGGATACGAGAAGAAAGGGCCCGAAAAGAAATGTATGAAAACAGGAAAACGTACACAAATACGTACTCGCATTGCGACATCAAGAGTTGGAGATGGAAAAATTTCGAACATCTACGGGAATGCAGGAAGTTTATCTTCCTGTATTATGAAAATAATTAATGTATCGCCTCGGATGGCCGATTCTCGAAATATCTTAATAGGATGTTCCCTTACATTAAGGTGTCATTCGGTGTTCCGTGTTTTATTTTACGGCCCTGCCGGCTACGCTCGGCCACTACTCTCACAAAGACACGATGAATCCAAACAACTTTTGATATTTTACGATCGGACATTAATTGGTTTAGATCTCGCGTCCGTCGTACGATGCACGGTTGTAGTTCTCGTAGTGGTAGTTATGATTGTAGTTGTAGTAGTAGTAGTAGCTGAAGTTAAAGCGGGAAGTGATCGCGATTATGGCGATATACATATACCGGTAGCTGCTACGTGCTGCGGGTTGCGTCTGCACGCGGTGGCCGTCGAATTCGTTTTTTCTTCCGGGCGAAAATTATCGACAACACCACGAAGATGGATGGTTTCATGATAAACAGCTGACTACTATTGATGTCGTAAAATGCGGAGGAAATAAACATGAACAGATGTAGAAGGAGTGGAATATTGTGAATGTCGTTAATGAGGGGCCTTCTTTGTTTGTTCGTAGGTATTAATATAGTGAAGGAAATTGAAAAGCGGCTAATTCGAGCTGATATTTATTTTTGTAAACTCCTTCTCCAGCTAATCCAGCAGCATATATCCACTGTTTGAAAATATCTACAAGTGTTTGGCGTTAATTTTTGCGCAGTCAAATATTTTAGTGTTGATTTTTCCAAAACTTTGCCAGACGAGTTGACTACGCGTATTTAATATAACAGAAATGACTAGAATTTTCGTGTGAATTCTTTGGTTCAGATATGGAAGGATTGACTATTTTTCTAGGACATTCGAAGCGTCAACCAATCAGAATTTTTCCCTCGGATAGACATATAGAAACCCCACCTATTCTATAAACAGTATTGCATTGATTACGGCCACCACCTGCATTGCACCGTGGATCTGTTTCTCGTGTTTGATTCTCCGTATTAAACATATCCAAACAAAAACCACCAACTGTGACTGACTTTGCAAAGTGTAACCACGTGTTATTAAACGTTAATTTCATGGGCATAAAAAAATTTCAACATCTTAAAGATGTATTGGGAACATCTATTTACGCAATTAGTTTAGACTTGAATCAAATAGCATAAACATTCACTTAATTTTTATAATGGTTCTCAAAAAATCATTTAAAATTGATACGTTTAGTTGGAAACAAAACTTGTGAATGAGTGGTTTTGCCATATTTTATAATTGAGAAAACGGTGCTTAAAGAGAGAATATTATAGCACTAAGAAATAGGAGTTGCATATTAAAAAGACGTTGTGTTTAGAAAATGGTGTTAAAACACCCATAAGATCGCATTCATTTAGTTAAACAGCTAGTAAATTTGTCTAGTCTAGATCAAATAAAATGTGACTAGAAGTATTTCTATAATTCCACGTGTCAGTTGACAAAATAACCTTACGCGAATAGACAATACTTGACTATCTTTGCCTCGTCAAATTTAAAACTTCTATAGTTTCTTGACAAAATAAACCACGAAAAGAGTGTGGACCTCTTCTGACTATTAAATTAGTCAAAAAAGTGTTAAAATTTTCAACAGTGTACTATGCCTTTCTTAAGCGAAAGAAATTTGATTCCATGACCTGCAAAATGGTCAAATCTCTCACCCAGGATGCACTACCTACCCTTCACTGAATAATAATAATAATAATTTGAATTTATTGACTCAAACCTAAGCAGGCACTATCATCGTCAAAGTAGACATTGCACAGAAAACAAATATAAATATCAAATATAAAAGAAAACAAATAATTGACAAATTAAATAACAAACTCAATAAGGACAAACGAAAATTGTAAAAGAAACAAGTCGAATAAAATATAAAAAATGTCAATAGATTAATGTTTAGAAACACCGAAGAACTCATCAATTGAATAGCATTCTCTGTCCATTAATAACTGCTTCACTTGTCGTTTGAACCTTTGTATATCCAGATGCTTTATGTCAGATGGCAAGTGATTGTACAATTTCACTGCTAGATAATTGGTGGAAGTTCGTGTTGTTTTCACTCTATGATAAGGAACCACATAGTCGTCTTTGGCACGCGTATTGTGTTCGTGTAGGTGTGCATGTGTTATATATTTCGATTTTGTGTTATGTAAGTACACTACACAAGCCAGAATATAAGCCGACGGCAGCGTAAGTATCCTGTGTCTCTTAAATAATGTTCTACAAGATGTTCTGTAGTCTATTTTGCTTAATGATCTAATTGCTTCTTTTTGTTTAGCACGCTGAGCGTGGACGGAGTGCCCAGATAAGTATGCCGTATGTTGCTCTGGAGTGAAACATGGAGAAGCAGGTTAATTTCGCGGCTTCATAAGTGCCTACTTCCATCATTCTTCTTATGCGATACAACGCACCAGACAGTTTACTTGTTGTTGCATTACATGATCCCTATAACATAGATTGCTGGGAGATGTGAGGCCCAAAAACCACTGTATGCTTATGTGTGAGTATGTGTCGGTAAATAGTAGTTTTTGTGTCTTGCTTTCGTTTAAACTCAAGCCATTACTTCTGAACCACTCACCAGCTTCTCCTAACGTTGTCGCTGCGTTGTATTCTATGTCGTCGCGGGTGTGACCCTTCGTTAGCAAAGTCGTGTCATCAGCGAACAAACACACCTTTTCACACTCAATGTTACCCGGCAAATCATTTATATAAATAGCGAATAATAAGGGCCCCAAAACCGACCCTTGAGGTACACCTTTCTTAATAGGTAAAATGTTCGACCTCTCATTTCGTCAGGCAACAAACTGCGGTTGGTCAAATAAGATTCTAGGAGCTTATGTGCCTGTCCTCTCACACCGTAGTGATCCAGCTTCGCCAAAAGAATGCCCCCATCGACACAATCAAATGCTTTGGACAGGTCACAACAGGTCAGCAGTAGTTCATCTTTCTCATCTAAGGCTCTTGTTATTATTTCCATCATGTCGATGGTTGCCGTTATGATCGATTTCCCCTTACGATAACCATGCTGTTCCAAGCAATAGACACTATGTTTTTCAAAGAAGGTCATTAATCTTTCTTTTATAAGTGTTTCAAATATTTTTGAAAAGACCGAAACTATTGCAATAGGACGATAATTGTTGAGCTGTGTTTCATCACCTTTTTTAAATATAGGCACGATCTTTGTAAGTTTTAGCTCATATGGAAACATTACACATTGCATACACTCATTAAATATTTGGGCCAAAGGTGCTGAAACATCATCTCGTAAAAGCTTTATGGTTTCGCTCGATAAGCCATAGGCATCTTCTGATCTACTTTTACGCATATTGCTTATTATTGTTTTTATTTCATCTTTCGAAGTTGGCGATAAAAACATTGTGTGTTGTGAGTTCTCCACCTTGGCTCGAAGGAGGCTCGAGGATCCTCTTAGAGGATCTTGATGTGGGCCTGGGAGTCCTAAAGTTAAACTTTCACCAATTCTGCTGAAAAATTTATTGAAGTCATCTGGTATGAAGCTTTGTGTACAAGTCGCTCTACTTTAGTTTGTAATACCAGTTTCCTGCTTTATTATGTTCCATATTGTTTTGTTTTTATTGTGAGAGTGGTCAATTCTATTTACTACGACAGTCTTTTTTGTTAGCTGTATTTCCTTTTTATATTCCTTTTTCAATGTTTTGTATAGTTGTTTTTCCTCCTTGTCATTGGTTACTTTAAGTATGGTATAAAGCGCGTCAAGCGTTCTTTTCATTTAATGTAGTTTTGGGCTGTTCGCAGTATGTTTTTTTCCTCTTTCGTGGTTCTTTTTTGCTTTTTGTTTTTCAGGACATACATTACTATACAACTGTACGACGTAATCATGGAAAGCTGTGTATACTCGGCCGCCACTTCCAGTGAGTATTACATTCCATGGGGTGGACCTTATTTTCTCAGACAATGTTTCAGCATTAATGCATCTAGCTTTTACAGGTTCTTTATTTTCGTTTCTTTTTCGTTTCTTTTCGTTTCTTTTCTTTTTAATATTAAGCCTATATCTCTTGCTCATTATAAAATAGAAATCATTTATTTGTAAGTCTTTCTCCTAAATTGTCTTTTACTTAAGGTTTTATATATTCTGAGCATTTTTGGTACTAATAAACACCATTTTCCACAAATTTAATGATAGGTTTTTAAATGCAGGCAGTGTAGTACATGAACAGAGAACTTCTAAGTAAAAGTAAGATTTTACATGAGTAGTAGTGAGGATATTCCATTATATTCTTGAGACGCCCAGTTTAAATTAAATTTACTTAATAATACAGTTTTAATTAAAAAGATATTTTAGTTTATAAGAAACTCACTTCACATACACCTCCCTACATACAAATAGCAACCTATCAGAAGCTAAAATTAAACTATTCTTCTACACTGGCTGCTCGAACATTTCATAGCAATGTAACATAGAACGAGCACAGCGCCTTGGCGACGCGTAGTAGAAGCCCGATAGTCGATTTGCATTGCAAATAGCGCACCTGCGTTTATATTTTTTTCCCATGGCTGAACTCCACTCTGACATTACCACTCGTCCTGCGCTATATAGATGCGGACCGGAGTTATTTACGCTCGTGTTTATTAGCGACAGCAGCCACGGAGGTGCCCTCTCTGATATTATTTATCATTAAGGTAGTTGTCTATACAAGTAACATCCATCTATTGCGTTCGCCACAGGTCATAATTAGCGTTGATAGTGTATGTAAGGTAAAATTAAGTTCCCCAGGTAGGAAAAGGTAAATAATTGGCAATAAGAAATATGTTACAAGAATACTTCTATGTCTATATAAGTATATGTATTTTGCACAAAGAGAAGATAGTGTAATAAATCGTCTGTTTTTCTATGCAACGTCAATGTAAATTAAAGGAAATAATTAAGAAGTAATGTTGCTTATAATAAACGGGATGTTGAATAACTTGGCGAAAGGAAGATTCAAACATTTTCCAAGGAGAAATATCATCGCTTTTAAAAACGCCTTATTGAAGCTCTCATCAATAAGGATCATACTTCGAAGGCTATCAAGCTGTTAAAATAATTAGATGGTGATTTGATCCACAATTACAAAACTTTTTGTATGCTTACATACTCAACTGCCTCTTTCCAAAAACAAAAGCAGTAAACTAATCAAAGTATTCTAAAACAATTACAAAACCAGAATATCCTATAGTAGAAACCTAACACAAAAAGATTAACATAAGCGTTACAACAAAGAAAGACATATGTATAATGTTTCTAACATTTTCCTTTGTACCAATTTATATATATATATATTTGTTGGCCTTTGGCTTGATCTACAATCTTCTACCATGTCCCTTTCCTTTAGTTCCTTGATTGATTCTTCATACATCTCCTTCTACCTCTTTCTCCACCTTTCTTTCAGCCTATCAACTCTCTTTTCTATTCCCCAAACTTCCCATCATTACCATCTTTGGGATTCTTTGGTCGTTCATTCTTATTATGTGCCTCATCCACCTCAAGCGCTGTGCTTTTACTACTCCCATATCCTGGTTCCTTGAAAAGCTCATATAACTCTTTATTTGTTCTTCTTTCCCATGTGTCGTTCTCAATTTTTCCTCTAAAAATTTTCCTCAGAACCGTTCTTTCTAATATTTTCATTCTTTGTCCCTCTTCTCAGGATCCACACCTCGCATCCAAAAATTACTATTGATCTAATACGTGTTTTAGCTTTCTTGATGTTATTATTTTTTAGTATTGAATTTAGCACTCATATGCATCTATTTCCTGCCATCAGCTTCTATTTCCTCACGTATGCTCTATGCTAATTATCTTTTGATACTACTTTTGCACAAATTTTTCGTCTGCGCAGTCATGTATTTTGTTTTTTCTTAATTTATAGCGAGTCCCATATTCTTCGCCGAATTTTCCAAGAGTTCATCATGATCACCTCAAGCATTTCCTTCACACTTCTTGTGATAGCATGTAACGTCGTCAACGTATGCAATGCACTAACGTCTCTAGATAATATATATAACCCGCCTCTGTCTGATTACTTTCTCCAGAGCCACATTAAAGAACAGTGGTGATTAAGTGTCCTCTAGTCCCATTTTTACGCTAAATTTCTCTGAATAAATTTCCATTAATTTTCACTCTCACTATTTTAGTATCATTCTTCTCAGTACTATTAATCTATCCGGGATGCGGATTTTCCTTATTGCTTGTAATAATTGATCTATATCCAGTTTGTCACACGCCTGTTTGAAATTTACGTACAACCCCAAGTTCTTTTCTTATGCTCAAAATTTCCATTTGCATTTCTCTCAGGGCAAACATAATCCATTATCCTTCTTCCATTCCGAAAACCCACTTGATATTCGCCGATAATCCTATCCGTTTCTATCATTAGTTTCTCTTTTATATTTAGGGCTAACCCTTTGCAATAGAGAATCCGCCGTACAACAGCATAATAATTGAAAATTTCAAAATCAACAATCGCGAATACTCTGTCAGAGATGCTACAAAAAATGACACAACATAGTCACATATCCAAAAGCCTAAAAACACAATCAATTTAAAACATACAAATGCCAGAAGGTTCCACATGGAAGCAATAAGCAAAATTACATTGCGAAAACGCTAGCAATAAACTTTTATACCAATTTATTGACCAAATTGAACTGGAATAATATAATGGACGATAAAGCTTACAAAAAGTAACTTTCCAAGCTTATCTAGACAAAAACTTTTTATTTAATAATTTGACATCGAAGAGAAATATAATTAAAAAAGAATAAACAAGTGTGCTAAAAAAAATAGTCAGGAAAGGACATATATTAAAATGGGTAATCCTTCTCTCATAGGTATGCCGCAAAGTATTCTTTCTGTATGTTTAGTATAATAGCATTGCTAATCAATTATTTTCACAGCTTTATTTCCTCGTACTTTTTTTTCTATGAAAATTTTGCAGTTGCTTTTGCAGTAATATCACTTAGATATAGGAAGGCACCAAATATTACAATTGCATAATACATATAAAGGTGTATATTGTTATATCTAATCTACTTATGTAGAACAAAAACTGAAATTTTAACAAAAAACATTAATACACTAAATATTACAGTACCTTTGCATTCAAATATGATGATTGTAGAATTGTAAATTTAAAGTTTCATGTAAATTTCCTTAACTACATACAAAATTACAGTAATATTGCAGGCGTAAAAAATGCCGTTACTGTATTTTTTACCGTGTAGACGAAGAACTTGGGTCTAGGCTCTGAAAGCAGTGTAACTAAGTACTACATAAAATATTTTTTTTTAAATTGAAATTGTATATCCATTATTGGCAACCGGGAAAGCAGGCCCAATACTCTTTCTACAGGAGCCAAAGAAAACAAATAGCGGCATTACTGTTATAATAGACACAATTTTACGAAATACGAAATATTATCAAAGATCATTAAAATTGAATAAAGAATCTTTGTGCTAAATAGGAAATATTTTATATCAGGCTCCAATAAGGAATTAGAATTGCTATTCAGAAAAAAATAGTTACCATTTAATTATCTTAAAGTTGTATATACAGCTACACTCAAAAGTATTAAATGCCTATCCTAAATCCAGTTAATTTTATGCTGTTTGTGCTACTTCTCTCTGGGGGAAATATAAATTTATGCAGGTGATATATATTTTTACAATAGTTTTTACAATTATACTAAATTTTTATTTTCAAATTTCTAAATATTCAGTTT
This sequence comes from Protaetia brevitarsis, assembly GCA_004143645.1. NCBI lineage: Eukaryota > Metazoa > Arthropoda > Insecta > Coleoptera > Scarabaeidae > Protaetia > Protaetia brevitarsis. Next base: position 1,950,040 of record RXPK01000014.1, on the reverse strand, counting down.
TTGCCAGAATTCCCCGCCATGAAAAAAAGATAGCACAAAGGACTATTCTTTTAATACGTTACCTTTTACAATATATTTAAGCTATGACTTTTATTTTTTATTCATTTTACTTTACATTATATGCGCAAAATCTAATCCATTTCAGTTACCAACCATAATTTTAACCTAGTCCTATAATATGCCAAGGGATGAGTTATTCGTGAGAGTAAACTGAGTTGAAGTTAGGATTTGAAATATATGTAATTTGGTAATGTAGACAGAAGAAAGTAACGTTTCTCTTTTAGATGTCTAAGCTTTCGAAGCTGTTACTTATAGTTTACTACAAAAAATTAAGCCTCTATATATGTGATCTGCAAGATCACTTTATTGTAATTTTATAATACTTAACTTACTGATACTACTTGAGTCGTGTCTTTCTTCCTAAATATCAGAATTATTGCCTTTCCTGACAATGTAAAAATAAAGTCCTATTGTTATTTGGTGCACAGTTTAAAAAGAAAATAATTAATTTACATCAACCCTTATTTCAACCTGATATACTTAATTAATTATTTACCTACATTTCAAACAGTATATGTAATAAAATACACTCGTGAGCTACACTTTTCTCTAAAAAACATGTATGTAGTGAAATAATAATTACACTAATAATACCATAATTATAATAATTTTCACATCAGTATTACTTAACTGGTTTTTATTTTACTACTAATGGTGGATAATTAAGATTACTTTCGTAATAAAAAGTTTTTCTAAGAAATAATATATTTCTTAAAAAAGAAACTATAGATTGAATAAACCATATAGCAAACCTGTTTTTTTAATGATAGCAACCTCTTAATACTAATCCAGTTTTAAGGGTTTCCAAAAGACTATGATGTTCTCCATTTTTTTTTGTTCTGTGTTAATCCTCTTAATGTTATGCTAATTTATTTAATTTAAAAGCACAAGATTTACCGCCTGTCCCATTACTATATTATTTTGAAGATGTGGAATAAATTAATAAATACATATCATTTAAGTTAATAACGTAATATGAATTATTTATTGCTTGAAATGAAATATTTCCGGAAGACTTTTCATTTATCAAAATTTGCTGTCGGCAAAAGCACTTACAAAGTCTGCTCTCTGGACATAAACTATTTTCTCTTACTAGAAGATTTTCAAACCGATCCTTCAATAAGCTGATACGTCGAAATCTTCGAAAGTACATAAATCTAATTCCAGCCATTGATATCTCTTCTCCAAACAAATTCCTTTTCTTCTATAACCGGAATTTAAACAACACATCCGTCCGGTTCGATCATACCACTTCAGCACGTAACGTAAAAGTATTTCGTCCGAGAAGCGAAAGTATATAGAGAGGAAAAAAAAGAGAAACCGAAAATCCCTAAGAAATCGTGAGGGACGCATATAGTCGCCTTTTTTTTATTATGTCTATATGTACAATGGATTCATGACATTCCAGTCAATATATACGTGTATGCGATGCAAACATTACATCGCGAGTTAGTGTGTGCCCTCGCCAAACAGACTTTAAACGCAAGCCAAATACGCACTCAACGGCCGATTGTTGGTGGATATCGTTAGCGTCGCTTTAAGTGCTAATGATTTGTTTGCGCAATGTATTCCCCATAATAAACTCATTATGAGTACTCAAATTGGATATTTAGAGATTCTCGCCAGAGAATTACTACATCCCAATTTTGCCAATTTTTTTCGGTACAGTACATCTAAACTGTTAAAGGTGGTAGGAAAATTAATCTACAGTCGACATATTCTTTTTAAATAACACTATAACTCGATGCCATCAAAGCAAAAATATTTAATAATACCTTCATTAAAGCTTTTTATATATTGGAAATTGAAAAGTACTTATAGAGAATGACTCACAAAAACACAGAAGCCATTGCTCCAATTTCAAAGTATATTTATTGTATTTAATTCAGCAATTGGCAACTCATCTAAAAAGTTTTTATTATCATAAGAGTTGATGGTATTTTGTTCCCCAGAGACAATTGAACCAGGTCATGAGAAGGAAGTTATCGTCTGGATGTGTGATCATGGTTTACAGCTGGCAATGCACAAGACCGAAATTGCCATACTGGCTGAACGCAGGATTCCACTGCAGATCCCTTTGAGGGTCGGCAGAGGAGATTGTAACGTCGACACTTGTTAAGTATCTTGGAGTGTACCTGAACAGCAGGATGACGTTTTGGAAGCACATTTGCTATCTCTCCAAAAGGGCGTCACAGTTGGTGATCTCCCTCAATCGTTTGATGGCAAACGTGGCCGAACCTTCCGCGGATAGACAGCGGCTTCTCATGTCACTGTCCGAATCGATTCTTCTTCACGGATGTGAGATTTGGGCAGACGCACTGGACTGGAAGAAGTATCGCAAAAAAATTGCTGCAGTGCAGAGGAAAGGGGCGCTACGGATCGCTAGCTCATACAAAACCGTCTCCGAAACGGCTGTCCTGGTGGTGGCGATTGTAGTACCCATCGACCTATTGGCCAAGGAGAAGAAACGCAGGTGGGAGCGTAAAGATTCCGAGGAAATTACAGCCAAGGAAGCGCGGGAGCACACCCTTCGTCTCTGGCAGGAGCGGTGGGAGACTGATAGTAAGGGCAGATAGACAGCTAGTTTCATAGGAGATCTGTCAGTTTGGATGAATAGGGAGCATGGAGAGGCTGGTTATTACCTTACCCAGTTCCTGACTGGGCACAGGTACTTTCAGGTTTATCTGTTTAAATTGGGGAAAGACAGCGCCGGTTGCACGTGCCAGGATTCTGAAAAGGATAAGGGCCACCACAGTTTTTTCGAGTGTTCGAGATGGAAGATCGAAAGAGAAGCCTTTGAGAATGAGTTGCGAGCGCTGTCGACCTGACAATGTTATAATTAACACAGTGGAGAAGGGTTTCCTCATACGTTGAATTTGTTTTAACGACGAAGAAGGGAAAAACTGATCGCTAACTAAGATATTTGAAAGTCCGAACAATATCTTCTTCGAATGCGAGGGCTTTTTAGGCGGTGGAAATCCAACACTACTCAGCGTCACGGACCACTGACTGTCTTTTGAAGATTTTCCCCTCTCACAAAAAAAAATTGCACGATTTGAGATGCCATCTAACTAAACTATAGATACTTACTTTTACACTTTTTGAAAGTTCCACAATTTCTTAAATTTTGTTCAATTCTTCCGAATTTACAACAATCGAAAAATTCTTTGTTCCAAAAACTATCGTGGTAAAGACTTCTGGTTTCAGTACTATTTTTATTACATTCTAAATACACTTGCAAAACATTTGGATCAGTTGATTGATATCAATGGTAACGATGCAATAAAACGACAGAAAGAACCAAAATACTAATGTTAAACTGATACATAGCACAATAACATTTGTTGTTTATTAATTGATGCATTATTGTTATCTGCTGCTCATCTGAAACTTGTTTTGAAAACTCAACTTATTGTATATGATTAAAATTAGGAAAACCTTCTTTATATTAAGCATTTTTTTAGAAACATATCCTACTATCACCTTCTTTCCTTTATTTATTTATTTTTTATTTATTGTTAAAAAAAGAAAATACGATTTCATTAATACAAATTGACTTAAACAAAAAAAAAAATAGAAAAATCACAATTCTAGGTATGATTCATTTTGCATCTACCAAAAAAAAATTGCATTGAAAATTATGTGAAACTGAAAAAAATACCGTATATTACCAAAGCTGTTTGGTTCAGACAGAACACATTAGTACTAACTTAGTACTAAATTTTATTCTAAAGAATTAAATTAAAGATTTAGTTCATACAACACAAATACGAATTTGTATGAACGGAATCATGTATAATCCTTAATTTAACTTTTTAAAACCAAATTTAGTACTAAGTTAGAACAAATACGTTCTATCGGGACCAGCTATTAGTCAGAATGCGAAATTGCATTTTTGAATTTGTGTCAATATGAAATAAGCATTTACATACGTCATGCTTTGTTTGAAAATATGAAAATACAAATAGGTAAGAGACAGGACATAATTTAACATTTGATTTGACAAACAGAACAAAATATTTAAAACATGCTCTGCTCACAGAGTAAAACGCTTTATTTACTAAACGGTTTTTAATGATATTTTATATTCGCTTAACTTTAGACTTTTGTAATTGTTTGGGAAAGCATTATATAATTTCGGTTCTTGTTGATTGTACACTGTTGAAAATATTACGGTGTTGGCGTTAATTTTGCGCTAGTCAAATATTTTAGTGTTGATTTTTACAAACTTTGCCAGACGAATTGACTACATGTGTTTTGTAGAACAGAAATTACTAGAATTTGGTGTGAATTCTTTGTTCAGAAATGAGGATTTATTATTTTCTCTAGACATTCAGAAGCATCAACCAATCAGAATTTTTCCTCGGATAGAAATATAGAAACCCCACCTAATCTAATACAGTATTGCATTATACGCACCACCTGCATTGCACGTGTATCTGTTTTCGAGTTTGTTTCTGCGTATTAACATATCCAAACAAACCACCAAATGTGACTGACCTGCAAAGTGTAACCTTGTGTTATTAAACGTTAATTCCAGTGAGCATAAAAAATTTCAACATCTTAAAGATATATTGGGAACAACTATTACGTAATTAGTTCAGATTTGATCAAATAGCATAAACATTCACTTAATTTTACAATGGTTCTCAAAAATCATTTTAAAATTAGTACGTTTAGTTGAAACCAAACTTTTACTGAGTGGTTCTGATATATTATAATTGAAAAACGTCTTAAAGAGAGAATAGAAATAGGAAGTTGCATATTAAAAGACGTTGTGTTTAGAAAACGGTGTTAAATCATCCAATAGATCGCATTCATTTAGTTAAACAGCTAGTAAATTTGTCTAGTCTAGATCAAATAAAATGTGACTAGAAGTATATCATAATTCCACGTGTTAGTTGGACAAAATAACCCCTTAGCAATAGACAATACTTGACTATCTTTGTTCGTTAAATTTTAAACTTCTATAGTTCTCGACAAAATAACACGAAAACAGTGTGGACCTCTCCTGAATATTAAATTAGTCAAAAAAGTGTTAAAATTTTCAACAGTGTATGTTTTCTGAAAAGTGTACAGACATGTATAGTTTGTCCCATTCCGCGTATCATAATTATGAAAAGAACCATTACCGGAGTATTTATCTATATTGAGCCTCATATGCAACAAACAACCGAGACTATATTAACGAAGCAAAGTTAAAAATATTTAGTTTTAGAAATACTTGACAATAATCGGAGTGGAAATCCAGACCGGCAAACAGGCAAGATCCTGTGCCGAAGCGAGCCATGACCCCGTACTAGAATTCCCTACGTCATTACAGAATGGAAGAGTGAAGAAGAAGTTGTTTTTAAAATGTTTTCAGTTTCTGACGACGTTAAATTTCTCAACAAATGTATAGTATTCAACTGCTTAGTTGCGCCATGTGTATCCCAGCAGAACTTGAGATCCAACTGAATGTCCAAGTACTTTATCGAGTCCGGGTTATGAAATCCTGAAACATCCCTAGTAGAGAGAATGACCGCTTGGGTTCTGTTACTATTTAAAACTAATTTATTTGTGCGAAACCAGCCGTATCTCGGCACCACAGACAGAATAACAGAGTGGTATCGTCCGCAAATATCACACGTCTATCAACTAAGACATTTTCTGGTAAATCGTTTTGTATATATTAAAAATAACAAGGGCCCCAGTATATACCCTTGTAGAACACCAATTTTCAAATGCTCTCCTGGTATTTCGCATTCATTTTTGGTGGTAATCTTTGGTAATGGAAATTCTTGTAATTACCAAAAATTTCATTGGTTGCAAAAAAATAACAGTGTTGAGTTTGATGCCACTCTAGACTAAAATTGATCATTGGGTTTGTTTTTGATTGAAAACACGATTTGTTTGTGGACTGTAACTTTAATATGATGATTGATTCTGCTATTGTTTTTACAATTCTTCTTACATATGGTTATGTCGGTAATGCGGAGAATTTGTACATTTAAAATACAACAAATAATTTCAGCGGGTAATTTAAATTTTAGAAATCACAAACAGGGTTTATTTAGAAATAAATTATTTTTTTTCTTTAAATAAAAACCATCCAGTATGAATAAAATAATTGTTTAGTTTTATATTATTTTTCCTAAATAAGTAAAATAATACTAAGATCAAACAATTATTGTTTTGCATCAAATATAGTATTTTATATGGCCGACACTCCTACGGTAAAATCAATTTAACTGTTGGATCAACATTATTTCGCACTAACAAGCTCCTCTTCCTCTCTCCCTTACCTAGGGAATCTTAAAAGTATATATTAGTCCTATTGTATTAAAGCTTTTGATTTCTAAATACTAAATTTTGTTTTTCTGTGTGCAACGCATTTTTCATGGTAATCCATTACTTTTTTCCTCCATCCAACATCCTATATGGTTTTATTTGTTCAGTTTTGTTTTTCACCATATTCACAAAACATTTATTGCCAATCCTTTTCTTTACATAAGCTTTGTTTTCGCTTACAAACCATTAAATAAAATCAGACAGGTAGAGAAGAATATAATTTGCTGTATCATTTCTCATTTCATTAAAAACACACCCGTTGTTAAACCCATTGTTTCCTCTCGTAAAACGTGCGCAAATTGTACCCACATCCATACAATTACTGAAAATTTTCCGCTCACCTTTTTACGTTATTGCTATTATTTATTGACATACCACCCGACCAGATATCCGTGACGAACATCTTCAAGGTCCGCGTGAACAGAAAAAAAAGATGCTAATTACTAACGGATCTGCCGTAGATGCGAACCTAAACAGCGGCGTTTGCGATGATCTATGAAGAAAAAGTACACGTCGATCGGCGAAAACGCAGTCTTGCAATCTCTGTTGGTGGGCGACAGTGAGGTGGATTTGTGGCCGTCCCACCCCGTCCCAGATTTCCCACAGATAAGCGGTCGCCGCCATTGTATTCGAACAATCGCATAACTCGTCCCTTTAATTTGGTGGTGCACGGATATGCTGACGATTGAGCACGTTTTATATACATTACGTCGTGATACATCCATAGCATACACTGAATCTCAAAATAAATTGGCATTAATGTTGGCTTTTCTCTCTTAATAGTTCTAGTTAAAAAAAATATATGTAAATTTTTAGATTTCCTAGCTTAAAAGGTATGCAAGGCCTAGCCTGGTGGCTAATCATTACAACTTACAGGTTAAATTATGTGATAATTGGTGCATTTTGATTGCTTAGCCACTATTAATTTTTGTCAAATGCCTAACAAGTATAGCTGGTACTTTTACTCTTTACCTAACCAAGAAACCCATTAACCTCCGTTATCTATTTTTCGAAAAAGATTTCTAACATTTTTCTCAGTTATGTAGTCACACTGTTATAATTAGAGTGGTTAGACGTCTCTGCTTATACGGGCCGCACTCGCCTCACCCTATGCAGAACGTTTAGCCATAGTATATCTTCAAGGCAGTAAAAACACTCCCTCCAATTCCGTGTGTCTAGTATCTAGTATTAGTGTTAGTCGAGTCTTGATGCGAGATAGTACAATTCTCAGTTAACGTTTTACGCATTGTAAATTTAATACAATGTCGAGCGTAGAAAATCCCAGAAAACGACCATTGTTTCGTAATGTAGAAAAGTATATCGGCGAATTTCAGGATTTACATTAGGGTGTTGTCAAAATAGTTTGTACAGTGTGCGATAAACTGTTTTTGTGCTGCCACAAGTCGGACTACACATTGGTGGTGGTGCATCTCACCCGTTATCTATCTATAAAGATTACTTTAATTATGCGTGTGTTACATCCGTAGATGTTAAACGGTCTTTTTCAAAATATAAGCATGTTTTATCATCGCGATGAAAGCGGTTTAGCGAGAAAACTCTTGAAACACACTACAAACTTTTCAGCAATCCTATACCATTTCTGCTACTTAAATAAGGTAAGGGGCTTATATACATTATGTATAGTTAAATTAATAATAATTTTGCTCTTTCCCGGCACTGTATTGTATACTTGTGTTAAACGTTAATGTCACATATATGAATCTTAGTACTGACCTGGCGCGCAGGCGAAAGCTGACAACTCTAGTTATAATTAGAGTTGGGCAATTGTCCGGCGGAACAGATACGTATTGCGACGCGGGCCTCAAATAATGTAATGTAAGTAAAGCAGATCAATCGTATTATTGTAATTTAGTATATAATACGTAAGTCATATTAATAGAGTTGTGCACATTTTCCTTGGGGACAAAATCGGAACAAATGGGCGAACATATTTAGATAAAATATTTTTTTACATTTTATAAGAAAAACAGGCACTGTTGTTACTGACTTGCAACTCTACGGTTCATCTGCTTTATTGGAGTACATGAGTTGGAGCGCACGTTCTGAATACGCGCCGGAAAATTTGCCCAACTCTAGTTATAATGTACAAATGAACAACTTGACCTGAAGTAGGAAATGTGTTATCGGAGCAAGTGATTTTGGATACAATATGCGTGAAAACAACATATTTTCCTTTTCCGTCTAACACTAAAATTATGTTAAAGGGTGTTACGTATTGTTCCTAGCGGTCTTTGAGGTAGGAAACCATTTTTTTTTAAATAAAATTGTTGGTGATCAATACATAACACACTTATACTAACATATTTTCAAACTATATACTACAACGTTTATTAATCCTACACTAAATACTTTCAGCAGATCATTCATGATAAAAGATGCGAAACATATCTGGGAAATTTGCGAGCGCCATCTACATCTTTTCACGCTAACCGTCGAATATGCTATAACTTGACCGAAAGACGGAGCACAACCAAACTCATGACGATGACTTTGGGATTAGTTCATACGATTTGCAGAAATACGAGGCAATTTCATACTTGTCTGGCACCAGTGTTGGTAACATGGAGGATATTTCCCTACATGTAGGGAAAAAACTCTTTTTTATGTGTAGGGAAATATCACAAGTCGAATATTGTATGGAAAAAATAAAATCTAGGTTTTTTAACGTTTGACTAAAATAGTTGTACCACATAAGATTGTATTCTGCAATTGGTGATATATGGTGATATTGATCAAAGTAACCTATGGTTGCTATCGTAAGTTGGTAGTTTGAATAAGGTTTTAGGTTAGGTTTAAATATTTTCAAATCTCTTTGAGTTATCTGCGTCTGTGATTTAAATAAATAAAAATAAAATGGCAAATGTTTGCGTGTTAGTAGTGCCAACAGCAACGAAAATGCGGGCCCAAGCAAGACAAAGATAAAGATTGGTTAAGCAACGAAGAATTTCAAGGGTGGTTAGAGAAAGATCTAACTGATATTCATAAATGCAGATGCTGTGCTTGTAATGTTCTACATTGAGAATTAGGCCTTTATTTTGTAAACTTTTAAATATTAAAATGTTTTTGTATTGATTGGTGTTTTGAATCAGGGAAAATGTGGGAAAATTTAAACACCAATTTAACCACCCCTACGGAAATGTAGGAATTTTGTATTATGCGATCAAGGAACAGACAGTTTAAAAGGTTACCAACACTGCCTGGCACATAGCATGCCTCAGCACTACAGGAGCAATGCGCACTACGCCGACGGCGGCAATGGAAGCCCTCTTATATGTTCCTGTCCTGGATCTGTTCCTGCAATTACCAGCAACATTTTGCGGATAGGTACAGTGCGACTTAATTTAGAGGTTATCTTAGGTGCACTAAATTTAAGAAAACACATGCCAAAAAGTTGTCTTTTGTTTGTGTATGAATAGGTTATTATAGTTTAAATAAGCAATGAATTTATGTATTTGTAATTGCACAAGATGTAATTCTTATGAACTGAAAATAGTCCTTTCTACTTAACAACGTAGACAAACAGCAATACTGCAGTCTCATGTATAAGGCTTTTAACACAACTAAGTGAACATACTATTATGATGTTTATCAAACTAAACTTGTAGAATCAGAAGATGAATTTTGAATGTAACGCTGTTTCCTATGTAACACTGTACCATTCTCATATTCGGTCCCAATTACATTTTTTTTTTTCAAAAATAATTTACGTCTTTCTTGAGACCATAAAATGTACTTCAAAATTTATCTTATAAGAAAACAAAGTTTTCTATGTATTTTCCAAAAAGGTGTAAATTGTGCAAATCTTTGCAGGAAACTGTCTACCAAAATCGGGCGATTCATTAGCTAAAAAAATGTTTTTCTTTTATACCTATAAGTGGTTTTTCAGCCTATAGAAATCTGAATTTATTATTGTATATTTGTTTATTGTAAAACGAATTAATTTAAAAGAAAGCATTCTTTCTCATTTTATATACTGAACATGTTATATCTTTTTATTTCGTCCAAATTCATTCTAGAATTTTGCATAGCACCATATTCTGAGGCGCACCGATATTTTCTGCCAATGTATTTATTGCCCAAAAGCGTATCATTCGCTCTATTACTAATATTAAATCTTTTTAATCTTGTAGGCCTTTTTTATGTTGAATTCCAAATTTCAGCTCTGATGCCGAGTGTTTATATTTTCGAGATTCTTCCCTAAATATCAAAACAAAGTTCCTAAAAACTAAAACTTCCATACATATAATACCAGAGGTAACAATTTATTTGGAACTTCTTCCAATACACTTTCTCTTTTAGTACTTACGTTAAAATTTATTATTTTCATATTATTACTATTTATTATTACTATTATCACTGCCATTATTACTGTTAGTAAATTATTGACACTATTGTATTGTATCAATTTTACTGCATTTTCGTTGCTGTTGATTTCATGTTGACAATATCGATAGCCTTGGGTCTAGTGACAAAATACTATCTATTTAATCCTTCTGAAAAGAATTTTAGGATCTTATCTACAATGTAGCAAATCCTAGCAAACGAAGGACCGACATATAGGCAAAATATTTCAAGTGATTATGCATTTCGACTTTAAAGATAATAATTTTTTTGATTGTAGTGTCATTCTGCTTGAAACCAAGGTGTTTATACGCCTCTATTTATACCGGCGCAATTTAAGCATATTGTGCTCGATCGCCCGATTGGACGCGGCAGATTAACCGTGATTTAAATGATATGTGTCAGACGGGGTACCAATTATATTTAAATACGCCCAGACAAATGCGTTTGCCACTGCAAAGGCACTGTGACAGACGATTGTAATGGTGGACGATAGAACGTCTGTTGTTGTTTTGTTTTTTTCGAGAACAATTGGCCCCCAGCCGACTTTGTCCGTTGAGGAATTTCATGAATCGTAGCAAAGGTCATTAACAAATGTAGCAGGAACACACACGTACCGCATGTAAAAGAGAATGCCTATACTTGTATGTATACGCGGGGCGAGTGTAATTTGAAATTAAAATTAAATTTCCCAGAACTAAGAGATTTTTATCAGGCCATGAAACGAAATTATTACCAAAACAAGTCTCAGGTATAAAGGAAATATGTATGGTATTAAAACATAAACTATCGCACTGAATAACACTACACAATAGAGCAATACGTCACTATGAAACATATTAAATGTAGTTGTTAAAGTACAAAGAAAATATTCATTACTTTAACTTTTAAACTCCTTCAACGCGGTAATAATAAATTCAAGACACCAAAGGAAGATCATTATATTCTTGTTTCTCAGTAATTGGACAGATCTATTCGGCGAACATTTATCTGCCATCTAACCACAAATATTTATGTCTTTAACGTGTTACTGTTATTGACTATTTGCAGATCCACAAAATTTGGGATCGTTTAAATAACAAATATTCTACTAAATTCTAAACCATGTTTATTCTATTTCTGATACGTTTCGAATCTCCAAGAATTTTGTATAATTTAAATGCAGGTAAGTAAGTACTTACATTGATAGAAAAGAAGTTATGCAAGGTGATCAATAAAAGTTGTGATCTTGTAGAGTTAGTTGATCTCTTTCAAAAAAATGTTCTTAAAACAGTCTAGATAATAGAAAATGGGGAGTTGGCACCATTTTGCACAGAATAAGAGCACGGACATAACTGTCGGCACCTTTAATGTTTTGTAGGCATGTTTCAATGACCTCAAAGGTATTCGTCAAACGAGAGGAAATAGATAATTGCGAATATAGTTCAAAATAAAAATTTTAAGAAGATATGATTTAAACGAAAAATATTGTAGTAGCATTTTGATTTTATCAAATTATAAAAGAATTTGCCTGAATAGATATTAGTTCATTACTATATCAGCTTTAAGAATCGAAATATTAAAAAGAATTGTCGGTGCTAGTAGAAGTCAATGTCAATGAGTGACATTTGTCCGCATTTTTCTGGTCACCCGTATAAAACTGTATCTCTCTTTATTTTTAGAATTATTGGGACATATTCCCATAACAATATACAGGGTTCAGCAATTTTCGATTCTGCGCACAAATGTGGATACCACGAAATTTCGTTTTATATCCATTCTGTGGTATGACCATAGAAAATGTTACTGTGTCCATGAATATACACTACCGTCCATATTAGCTCGGACACATAGTAAAATTTTGTAAACTTTACTAAAAGATAATATTGTGTGTATATATAAAAAACAAAATTCATATTAGTTCCTTTTAAATTCATAACCAATTGTATAAGCAAATACTTCAACGAATATCGTTAAAAGAATCATGAAAAAGCTATTATATTTCATGACCCATTGTTTGTGTGAACCTGATTACAGTTATTAAAAGGCCGAGAGGAAAACCTTGGAAGCAAACAATTGTTGCTTTTCATCAAGAAGGTTATTCAGTGCGTGAAATTTCCGAAAAGACACATATTAATAAATCGACTGTTAGTGATATCATTGGGAGATATCAACGCACGGGCAGTTTAAGATATCGAGCAAACATGAATCGCGACCGCGCAAGAGAAATTTCTGTTACTACAAAAGAAGATTACACTCTACAAATGCTCACAGCCGTATTGCAGCAAAAGAACCACTACTTCTACGGGGAAACAAGCAAAAACGGTTACAGTGTAGGGAAACACACAGAAACTGAACAGTGGATGATTGGAAAAGCGTGCAATGGACTGATGAGTCAGAGTTTGAAGTATTCGGATCGTGCAGGATTGTGTAGGACCAACTGTTAGGCAAGGAGGAAGTTCTGTGCTTGTTTGGAGTTGTTGTGCAGAAGACTTGAAGCAAATCGAAGGTATTTTGCGAAAAGAGAGTTATTTAGAAATACTGTAAGAAAATGCAATACCATGGAGGCAACGTCTAATAGGCGAAAATTTGGTATTCATGCAGGGCATCCATCCAAAACCTTCAGCAGTGATGTATAAAAATGTCTTAAATGAAGAACAAGATAATGGTACTTTTCAAATAATGACATTGCCACCGCAAAGCCCCGATCTGAATCCCAATGAGCTGTTATGGGATCAATTGGATAGGAGGTTCCGTACCTCCGTAGCCCACTTGTGGAGCATTTTACAAGAGGAATGGACTAATATGCCAAATAGAATCCTTGAAAAACTAATGGAGCGGATGCCTCGGATTGTGAAAGCTGTTCTTCGCGCAAAAGGATTTTTTTTTTTTGATAAACGGAATATTTAAGAAGTTTTGATTATTTTTCGTTAGAATTACTTTTTTTTACTATTATATTATAATATTAATCGCTATTAATAAAAGGCAGTAAAAGTTTTAAGTTTAGGAAAAATAAGTTTGAATATTTTCCCGTTTCTTTTCAATTTATTTGAGTATCTAAGCTAATATGGACGGCAGTGTACATTTTACTTATTTAATTCATTCATAAATTACAATGGTAGATGGATAACAAGTTAATCAAGTTAAACTAATTAACAAAAGAGTAATGAAAATATCTTCTGCACGGCCAGCAACAAACTTATATAAGCAAAGTTAAAGTTTACTAAAGAGTTGACAAGCAATTTCGAAGTATCTCGATGATATGATATATGACTGCTAGTTACTAAATAAATAATTGTAAGATAGATTACAAATCGGTGATAGAGGTAAAATATCTAGGTTTAAGGTCACATAGTATACCTCTAGAATAAGGGTGACATTGAAATAACTAACAAGGCGAAAAAACTCTAATAGAACTTTTGCAGAAAAGATACTGGAGATGATGCAGACGGACTCACTTGCTTACTACAAAAGTTAATCTTCTTGAAGTGCAAAGACTAGCCGTGTTTGTAGAATTGGAATAATGAAATGCCCAGCGCCAACGGCATCTATTGAAGAAAAACCAAACCCTACTGTAGTGCGAGGCAAATTTGGCTGAACAGTGGAGCGAAAAGGATCATACGCAAAATCACCATGGAAGAAACCATGAGGCGTAAATCTCAATTCCCTGAAGGTGACCAAAAGTGAGACATTAACATGGGACAAATAAATAAAGATGTAGCCATTAATGGCCGGTTGTACCAACGCGTTGAGCTCAGTTTAATTTTAGGTGACGCTTAGGATGTGAGACTCACTGTATCAAAAATTTCCCTTCAGCTTCAAAGTGCCGATGCCGCTTAGAACTAAACTACGTTTAACGTGTTGTTACAATCGGGCCTAAGTCAAATAACATGAGTTTAGAGTAAGCAATTCCTACCAAACCTAAGAGGCTTCAATTAGCATTAATTGCAAGATATCGTTACATACTTACGAACTACTGTATCAACATTAATTAACTTTTATTTGAAAAAAAAAAAGACCGTTTATACGGAGATACTTCTATAGTATCAGTTGCAGACTTGCACATTAATCTCTTCGCAAAATAAGTTAAAAAAAGGCCACATAAACCACGAATTAGATATGAAATCAATGTCAGAATGTATAAAACTCAATCATGTAAAATAATTTGACAGCGTAAACAGGATGGACAACAGCAGGCGAGCGCAGCAAAGGGTCTGGGAAGTAAACACAACGCCAGAATAATCAAGGACAGCTAAAAATGACTTTTAACAAAGCATTGCAACGGTTATACAAACAAAAAAAGAACGTAGAGTCTGACCAGTACAAAAGGACACAGGTTATACATACAACTGTAGTGGTTACTGAAGATATACATCCTATCTTACATATA
This sequence comes from Protaetia brevitarsis, assembly GCA_004143645.1. Lineage (NCBI taxonomy): Eukaryota > Metazoa > Arthropoda > Insecta > Coleoptera > Scarabaeidae > Protaetia > Protaetia brevitarsis. Next base: position 1,934,919 of record RXPK01000014.1, on the reverse strand, counting down.
GACAAGTTGTTGCAAAAATAAATACAGCATGGCACAAAGTGAAACTTGCCCAATCCTAATCCTAAATTCTAATCTAATGTAATGAATGCTAAAATTAATAATACAAGTACGTTTTCTCTACTATACGAGTTAATAAACACAATTAAGAAGAAAGAATTTATTATACAAATACTCTCAGCGGTAATACAAAATATGATTATCTCTATAGGAGCTATAAAATATATTAAAGCATAATATATTTATATTAAAGAGTACAATCTATTTCTCTCAATGATAAGTGATAAATGAAAAATGTGCCTTTAGCTAAAATAAATTGATAAAAATTATATTTAAACTCTTAATTATAATTCTAAATTTGATTCTTAAATTAAACAATTTATTTAAAACTAACGGCACAGATTAGCAGACCGGTAACAAGCCTTAAAAATTTATCCGTATTTGTTGTTTCTGTCGTATACTTGTAAAAGCAAACCTATTTTTCTTTGTCGTACTTTGCTCAAGGCATCGTATAGGAGGCTCTGCCTGTTTGACTGTTGGCATTGCGTGACCGTATCCGTTTTCGGTAAATTTGTAAATAAATCCAAGTGTCAAATATGCCATGGTGGTTAGTGCCGCAGATGCCATTTCATGTAAGGTCTTAGTTTATTCTTGTGTTTATTGGTGTATTTTAAAATTGGAAGTTTTGCTACTTTTTAATTTAACAAATTTACAATTTGTTTTAATAATTGAACAAAGAAAGTGATGTTACCCGTGATAAGCTCACAGTATTTTTTTTTTGTTTTAGGTGTTTTACCCCAAAGAGCCATTGCAACAGCAACTTTCGTCCATCAAGTTGATGAGCTATTTGATAGCTTTAATGGCAACAGCAGAACAGCTTCCGATGGCAAGGAGCTTCGATGTTGGATGACAGATGAAACTCCACATTTGGAATATTGGTGAAAAGTTTATAATACGGTAGCGCAATGGAATTTCCGTAGGATTTCGAAATCGGGAAATATAATAAGAAACAAACCCTCCTTCTCAGCTGGGTTGGTTGACTTCTATAAAAGCGATTCAAGCAATTTGGCGCAACGCAAAAAGTGAGCATTTTAATTATCTTCGTCCAAGATCGTTAAATCAAGATAGTCTGGAAAACTTGTTCGGCGCAATACGATCAGGATGTGGATGCAATGACAATCCGACCGTCCCACAATTTTTTCTTCCAGGATTGACATTGAAAAAAAAAGCCACAAATTTATTTAAAAAAAAATATGGATTTTTCTTGGATTTCGTGTGATATCCACCGGTAGTTCATCGGTAATAATATAATAAATTGCACTTACACATAATAAAATATTTTTTGGCAAATGTGCTTTTTCATTGAATACTTTATTCTCCATTGGTGGATGAGATGTAAATACTGTTGATACTTTGTAATTGTTTCATAAATTTTCTAATCTTGTAATAACAACTAAATTTATATTACCCTCATATGTCAGTTACAAATTATCATCAACACTTTAATTACATTTTTTTATTTATAATAAGTTATAAGATTATGATAAATGTAGTTCTCAATTTGATGCAACCTAACAAAGTTATGGACAACCCCAGTGACCAACTAGGTATATTTATTTCATATTTTATAAATATTTAAAAAATATTAAATCTTAAATATTAGTTATATTAATATAATATGCATAAAATATATTATAGAAAATATATTAGGAAAACATTTAAAAAATATATATTATGTAGCATTAATAATATTTTATTGCAAATGTTTTCTCAATATATTTTTCATAACTCTGCAAGAATATTTTGTATTTCTGTAAATACTTATTTCATATAAAAAAAGACTGAATTTTTGCTTTTGTACATTTGGTGCGTAGGACGAATAATATAAAATGGGTAAAATATGCATACATATTAAGTAGGTATGTACCTATTTAAAATGATAGTTTAAAGATTAAATTAGATAATATATATCTAATATGATTTAATTAGTATGTAAGTTGAGCGCTGTAACTTTTCTATTAATATATCTGCGTTTTGTATTATATTATTTGTAATATTTGTAAGTTGCGAACGTCAACACAACACCTCTATTCATTACGGTGCCGGTGTTATATGATTTAGTATTGTTTATGCGTCTATGGATTAGGTACATAGAATGCATACGCGCACGTGCATATCATCAACGTTTTCATTCGTTTGTCCGTTACATGTTATAGTTTATAATAGTTTACGATTAGGGCAGATTAGGGTTAACTGTGTAATTAATTGTTGCGGGGTGTGTTTTAGTTTTTGTGGTGACTACGAGGTAAGCAAAACTTTAAACATGTCATGGCATTTATAAGATAATTGGAATGCTCAATATCGCTATGTACAGAAATCGTTAATAATATAATTGTAGGAATTTTATGGATCATATATGTACTGCATCTACCAGATAAATTGCTAGTTGATTTGCTTAAGAGATTCATCTCGGTAGATAAGCGTCATAACCTAAAATAGAGGTTAGAATACCTTGTGTTGTTTTATTATTTGTACGTAGAATGTTTTCAAATATTATGAAATAAAGTAAAAATAAGTATCGTAAGTATTAGAATGTAGCTACCACTCCAATTATTGTAAATGCTCCAAATGTATTAGTAGGTGTTGATAATATTGTACGATGTTTTATTCATGGTATGATCTAATACAATTGGCATTGTTTTAGAGGTCACAAGGAAACGCCATGAGAGCGCCACTACCGAAGATATGAAAAAAGCCATAGGATTGCACCTGGCACCAGCCAAGGCTAGACTTAAAAATGAGTATTTTTCATTTTTATTGGCTTATTCAAATAAAATGATAGTAAATACGTTTGTTTTTTATTTAGAACACTTCAATTAAAAAATAGTGATTAATTTGATAAACCTTCAGTATGCCTTAAAAGATGCCAGAATTATTGATTATTAACTTGTATGGTGAGTGTGAAAAACAAGTTCTTGCCTTTTAGACAACTCTATGTATGTTTCAACTTTTCGTTATCGACGGTATACATTTTAAATAACCAAGAACAATTTTAGTTCATTTTGACAAATTAAATAGATTGCATAAAAAATCTCAATTTTCATATAAATATTTTAGAAAAAATATAGCGCTTACATTAATTTTAAAATATGGAATAAATATTTTAATTGATTATTTTATCTATATTTAGAAAAAAATATGAAAAATATATTCAAAACCTCTCACGAAAAATATTTATAAAATATATTTTTAAAAATATCTATGTAATATTTCTGGCTGTTAGGGAAGTGTAATAAAAATGCTAATATGTCATAACTTTGTAGGTTTCATTAAATTTGGAACTAAATTTATCGTAATCTTACATATATTATTATACGCGCACTATTTTAAAATTGCCCGTCAGTTTTCTGAATAGCTCCTGGTGCTGCCACCTATGCTTGCCTTTGTATCTGTGACAAGGATAGATATATGTTCTTTTCGGACAATTTTTTGGTATTAAGTTGCCGGTCTGTTAGTCTGTGCTAACGGAATCTCCTCTTTTTTTTTGTTTCGTACATCATCCCCATACTCACAGCCACTGACTTATAGCATTATATTAGGTCGCATGTTCGGTGACCCGCGACTCCAACGAGCGGACCGCTTAATTCTAACCGGCACACAACAGCTCAGCGACCGACAGCCGATATAGCGAACGGGCGAGATCAGCGCGCTTCGGGGCCGTCGCGCTCAAGTCAATCCATTCACTCCGTTCATTGACGGAATCGTTGGATCGAGAATGGATTTGAAATGGAGACGACGAGAGAGAGAGGGGGAGGTCATTAGCAAGTACTTCCTGTTCAATGCAGATCTCCCGCATCCGGTCGATTCTGTCTTTCTCCGATACGTATCCGTCGATACACACACGTTCATACCTAAGCATTAGACACATGTATCCAGCCAATAGTAGACAGTAGTTATAGTCTTACGTGCTGCTAGTCATTGTTCTATTCTCTTGGCTTCTCTTCCCGTTTCTTATTATTTAAACAGTATTTTCGCTTTCACGCGCGCTTTCATTGTCTCGTTCTTTCTCGGTAAATTCGTTGCTCTCTTCTTCGTCGGTGACGCGAAGAGCACAGCGAATTCGAATTAGCACCACAATGAGGCACTGCGCGCTGTCATTGGCGTAGACAATGCCCGTGGATAATGGCAAAGTGTTGCCACGGCCCATGAAGGCTTTTTCTAACACCTGATGGTTGATTCTGCAAATCGGTGTTAAATTTGCTTTTTTTCGCACAGTGAAAAGAAAATCTTAGAGGATAAGTGAATGATTTCTCAATACAATTTCTTTCGCATTACCAGTTATACAGGCTGTTTTTTAAATGGCGTAACACATTTTTTGTGCCTCCGTCCAGAAACACTAATTTTGCATTACTTCAAAGTGACCAGAAAACAGTAGATTTTCTAAAGTTTGGCCATAGTATATATGTATATCCAGTAGTTTTACATCACCGATAACATGGGTTTCAAACATGACGCCCAAGGAAATTCGCAGTGTCGCATAGATGGGTGAAATTGGAACTAAAACTATTTGAATCTGTTTATAAGCAAAAATCTAACCTACAAAGCCGTTCCATTCTGTCATTTTGACATTGATGTTGTGCGATTTTCTATCAGTTGTCAGTCTGTTTGAGTATAGAGGTTACTTTCGTACCCACTTTGCAATTATTAGTTGCAAATATAGCCGCCAAACGCCATTGCGAATTTCCTTAAATTGATAGACAAAACATCAAAGGCGCCGACACTTAGTGAAACCACTGGATAAGGTTTATACTGTGGTTTGGCACACTACATTCGACATGACAGATGGGTAATAAACTGCCATTAGGCTGATGTGCACTTATTATTGTTAAATAGGTATTAAACTACAAAGAAATTTAAAGAAAAGGACTTATTGGATAAGTGAATGATTTCTCAATACAATTTCTTTCGCATTTCCAGTTATACAGGCTGTTTTTTAAATGGCGTAACACATTTTTTGTGCCTCCGTCCAGAAACACTAATTTTGCATTACTTCAAAGTGACCAGAAAACAGTAGGTTTTCTAAAGTTTGGCCATAGTATATATGTATATTAAGTAGTTTCACATCACCGATAACATGAGTTTCAAACATGACGCCCAAGGAAATTCGCGGTGTCGCATAGGTGGGTGAAAACTAAAACTATTTGAATCTGTTTATAAGCAAAAATCTAACCTACAAAGCCGTTCCATTCTGTCATTTTGACATTGATGTTGTGAGATTTTATGTCAGTTGTCAGTCTGTTTGAGTATAGAGGTTACTTTCGTACCCACTTTGCAATTATTAGTTGCAAATATAGCCGCCAAACGCCATTGCGAATTTCCTTAAATTGATAGACAAAACATCAAAGGCGCCGACACTTATTGAAACTACTCGATAAGGTTTATACTCTGGTTTGGCACACTACATTCGACATGACAGATGGGTAATAAACTGCCATTAGGCTGATGTGCACTTATTATTGTTAAATAGGTATTAAACTACAAAGAAATTTAAAGAAAAGGACTTATTCCTGGAAACGTCAAAATACTAAAGTATGTAACATGTGTGGCAACTTGTAGTGTCAACTCCCTAGCATCAAAATTTCTTGTTTATTTTCTATCCAAAATTAAGCTATTTTTTTTAAAAAAGTGTGTACCTATCATACGGTCAGAAACTCTATTGTGAGTAACCACACTCATATTCTCAAAACTAGTTTCTGACCTAGTGATACAAAAACTACTAAAAATAGAAAATCAGTAAAAAACGAGATAGCAGCAGCCATCAAAGGAATTCCAAGCATCGAAGCAGAAGTGCGACAAGAAGTAAGCAGGGCATTGAAGAAAGCAAAGCCACCGAAACACAACCTATCCCAGGGAAGAAGAGGTAGCACTTACAATTTTGAAAGCTGAAGAAAACGCTGAAGAACGCGACAGTACTACTGAATAAAGAAGATAGAAAAGGAGAAGAAAAAAAGATGAACTGGTCGAGAACAACTACAAGGAAATAAGAAAGGATCCAACGGAGAAGATCACAAAAACAGTAAAGGAGAGCATAAAGATTTCATCGATACCTAAATAAATGTAGAACAGATTGCTACCAAGAGCCACTAGGCCATCCAGACTGTATGGAATACCAAAAATACAAAAAGAAGGCGTGCCATTAAGACCGATTGTAAGCAATATTGGATCACCGACCTACGATTTGTCGAAATATTTAACGAACTTACTAAAACCATATACCGGACAAACTGCGACATATATGAAGAATTCGAAACATTTCTTGGATATTCTGTCTACGCTGAAGACTGAACCTACAAACATTCTAGTAAGTTTCGCACTGGGCTTACTTGGCTTACTGGCCTTAACTGCAGAAAGACATCATTGAATTAGTAAAACTGTGCTTATCCACGACATATTTCCTGCATGACGAAAAATACTAAGAGCAGAAGAACGGAACAGCAAAAGGAAACCCTTTATCTCCGGTTATAGCCAACTTATTTATGGAAACATTTGAAGAAGAATCCATAAGTTTCAGCGATATGGAACCGAAGTACTGGCTGCGATATGTCGACGATACCTTTGTAATATTGCCACGAATCGGCCTTCAAGAGTGGGGATAGCGCTAAGCTATATAATTGTTGTGATTATAGTAAATGAGGACTCTCTCTGTAAATGAGGCACTCCGCGAGGAGGCTCTCCGATAGGAGACTCCACGGGATATCCTCTTGGGGTCTCTGTTAATAAAGAGCTGAAGTGTATTGGTCTTTTGGTTGATTCCTGCCCCTGCAACCCAAGGTAGGTGTAATTATTATATCTATTACCTCTGAGCTACACTCCCACCCCTCCCGTCACACGCCCCTACGTGACAATATGGCAATACGAAGAAGTGAAACTACAACAGTCCTTGGAACATATGAACTCACAGCACCCAGCCATTAAGTTTACCATGGAGAAAGAACAAAATGAAAATTTGTCCTTCCTGGATGTTTTATGGTTAAAAAAACAGAAGAGGGAATGCTACAACACGCAGTATTTAAAAAGAAAACACACACCGATAGATATCTACATGCAAGACCTTACCATCATCCGAGGCAGAAGAAGACGTTCATACAAACTTTACTATCCAGAGCCGAAACCATCAGTGACGAGCAACATCTTGCCAATGAGAAGATCTACGGAAAGCACTGAAGAAGAATGGTTACACGGCGTCGACATAAGAAAAGCCACTGAGAAGAAGACGACAATGGAGGCCTTACCTTACATAGCGGGAGTCACCGAAAAAAGAGGTCAAAAGGAAAAATAAAACCGTCAACCGCACGTGGAAGAAACTACTACGAAAAACCGTCACGTCAATGGAACGGAACTTACACGGTTGGGTGCACCAGGGGGAGAGTATATAAGAAGAATGTCGGACCATGGAGAACCAGTTTAGTTCCTGAAGAAACTATGAAGTAGTGAAACGTCGAGCGATAGTTTTGACCCACGGTGAAGCCAGAGAGCCGCGCTCAACCAAAATGCAAATATAATAAGCTGGAAACCATAAACATGAGAATATAGACTAGAAGGAAAGGTTATCCTTTTTAGAAGACAACCGGTGAATTTGAGTGCGAGCCGACAGGCTGATTGAGGGCTGGGTTGGTAATATGCGACCAGCCGCTCCCGTCCGGATAATTGCCAAAATAGATGCGCATTTTGTTGTCTTCTAAAAAGGATAACCTTTCCTTCTATAGGAAAATTATTTTAATTTAAAGGCTTAGGGTATTTTATGTGCAGCTATAAATATCTATGACGGGAATTATAGCTAACTAAATGCTGAAGAACGTGTTGATTTAACAATAAAGTAGAAAGATAATTTATCCAAAAATAATTCTAAATAAACATATTGGCACGGAAAGTTCCACTACATAGAAATAAGTTAGGTTTAAGAAAAAAATAAGATGTGTTCGGGGGTGACAATCGCATTACCGGAACCTCGTCAGCGTTTTGCGTACATCGTGCTCGCGAGGGCATTGAAGAGTATAAGGTACTAATTAACAATCCCCAACTATAACGCCAGAAAGCGGCAAGTACCCTTTCAGTATTCATTTATATATACCGTGCTCTTTTTTTTCTATTACACATACAATTTCCCTATGTGTAAAGTTATAAAACAAATTGTCAATGCATTGGTAACTGGCGAGTAGGCAACCAGATATACCTCCATCTAAACCAGTTATTATTTTGTGTTGATTGACGTAAGACTCATTCTGAAATTTTACCATTATTTAGTACTTTTTATTATTTATTTTATTATTAATTATGGTATTTCAAACCCGTAATAAACCTTATCAGTTGAATAACTAAAATAATTGTCTTTTCAGTAACTAGTTATCAGTTTATTCTCCTGAAATGTAATTGAATGATTGAAGCAACCAACAAGCTCTAGCACAGTGACTATCCGTCACTAGCAGTCACTAGTAGAAGCTTAATAGCACCTGGAAAATGTACGAATGTTGTCGATACAACCAAAAAGCTATACTATGTTTACAAGTTTGAAATTATTTATGAACAAGAAATATGCACATACTGGAGGACTTCTGAAGAGCGCATGAAAGAAGTTTTAGTCAAACCTAGTTGAAATAGTTAATCGTCACAAGCAATATACCATTAGGAGGCTTCATATAAACAATTTAACAATTGCAATGTTGAGAAATTGGTCAAAAGATTTAGATTATCAAAGAAGTATTCAGTGGTTACTAAAAAGAATTGAAAATAAATTGCTTTAAATATAATCATTCTGTTATCAAAAAATCAAATTGAACAAATTATTCCTTCTGGATGGAACACTTTCTAATGTCACTGAGTTAAATTACAATCAAAACTTTAAAGTCTTCTACTGCCTCGAATAATTAAAATTGGACATATGTCCCAAAAATGTTTTTTTGTTAAAATTACACGAGCTTTCATATGACAAAGTTTTTCGATGGGCCAATAAATCATCCTGTATGCGCGGTATTGATTGTGAGTGAAGTTAAAAATTGAAAGGAAATCTTAAGAAAATGTTGTTATCTCAGCATAATATGAAAATATTAATTTACAATTACTTTTTCAATGTGGCTTTAAATGAAAATATATTGCACAAATAAATTGTGGCGATTAACAACATAAATCTCTTTTCTAGAACTGTGACGTAAATGTTAGTTTAGTAATCCATTGTCCACATTTACAATTTCCTTACATGTCGAATTTTGCTTTACGAACAAATTTAAATGTCTTGAATAATCGTTGTTTAAATATGAGCGTCACCGATCTACGTAACAAAATTTTATTTTGAATATCATACACACAACGAAATCGGTTAGAATTAATATCGAAACGTAGATTTCGATTCTATTCGGCACCGGAATCGAAAGGGGAATTAAAAACCGGCAGCACGATACGTAATATCCAATAAACGTAGAACTTCTTTGGGTAACGCAGGAAGTGATTGGATTTTTTACGTATCTCCTCATTTCCGCTGGTTGTTTTCTCCTTTTCTATTCGCCGGGCGCCTCGTACCTCTCCTTTCGTTGTTAGGATGGCTATTAATTCTCCTCTCATATCTCGCGTTCGAGTACAGTTACACGCACGATTTAATTCATCCGCTTTTTTTGACATCAACAATGTTACGCGATTGAAAACAAGACGAAGAGGACCTATCGGAAATGTGTGAGAGCTGTCAGGGAAGAAGAGCGAATAAAACGAGTTCGAAAGGAGATAAATTACAGATTGCATGGGCAGGCACAGCAAAGATCAGTGGCGTGCTCATTTCCAACAAGTGTAGAATGCAGCGTTTGTAAGAATGTAAAAAATAGTAGATTTTTATAAACAATATAATTTTCGTTTCCCTTTTCTTCTTTGACCTTCTTTTAATTACTCTTCTTTAATTTTTCGGTATCGTAGATTTGATTATAGAATGGAATAGAATAAAATAGATTTATTATCATCATTCTGTTGTCAGGAACCATGTTAAATAAAATAATACAAAACAAAACGGTATAAAGACATTACTCACACTCAAATTAAACATTCTTCAAATAGAGTAGAGCCCACGGACCCATTGCAGGTGCGGATCCAGAAAAAATTACGGCCCAAATCGAACGTATTTGGAGATCCAATAAGCATAAGTATAGTATCGGGATTCTTCTCAAGAAGTTTTCGTAGCAAAATCGTGAAGAGCATTCAGGTAAAAGTGAATTTAAATACTAGTATTGAAACGTTTTAGATACAAATTTAGTCGAACTGAAATATTTCTGATCGTATGGCGTTAAATCGTAGGAGCAGCTAACGAAACAACCGTCTCACACAGGCTTAAAATCGGAAAAAACGCGATCGAATTTTCAACTTCTACCGATAAACATAAAATTATGGTAGATTTAGTAGATATGTAGTAGCACATCATGCTTTAAATTAAAAAAATAAAGAATATTCTATGATCACAAATGAAGGATATAAAGTTTGAAACAAGCAAGAAAGTAGTATTTTAAATTTGACATCACTCGTCGAATTATGTTATTCTATGGACATTACATTGTATAGACTAATTGCCTAAAAATTTATTTCAAATGTATATTTAGTTTCAAAGTTATATCAATTAAGAAGAGTTTAAGGCAATTAGAGCGATTAGGAAAGTGCATTTAGTTTCCTACATATCTACACCTTAAGAGGCTAGCATTTTCATTCATTGTAGATAACTACATGGCTCAGTAGGACAACTCAGAACAAAAAATATTGCGTTACCACAACTCACTAAATCCAATATTTGTCGCTTTTTGTACGGTTACCTACGGCAAGGGTCAGTATAAGCAATAAAAGACACGAAATCGTTTTAAGCAGAGCTCTTACAAATATGTTGTGTTTTATCAGTGCAATTCCGTAAAGTGTTGGTGTTTAATTTCGTACTTTCAGTAGTTTCATTTAAGCTTTACTTGCCTTAGTGCTATCTTAACATGAAGAACAGATCAATAATCACATGGATGGATTTGCATAAGGTAATGCAATCGAAGAACGAAGGAATACAGGGTGTATCAAATAAAAAAGTAAATTTTGCTTGGGTGTTAACTACACGACATATAAAGTACAAAGCCGCCGAAACCGAATTTCATAATTAAAAAATAAAAAAAAGTAAAATTTAGAGCCAAAAATTCTTTAGTCCGGGCCTGATGCAAGGAAACGTATGTTAAGCACCCCGCTAAACGTGTGTATTATGTTATAAATACATTGCACTCATTTAGTATTATTCTTAATGGTATGCCGTAAGTTCATTTAACGTCATTCTGAATAAATAAAGGCCCTTGTAAAAATAGAAAAACTGAGGCATTTTAAATTCCTTCTTTTTATAAAATAAACATTCCTTATTTGTTAAGAGCATTCTACGTAAGTCTACAAAGTATTATTTTTAATATCCTGATAAGACGTTCCGAGTTTCACGGCATTGCGACTTCAGTAGTTACAAAAAAAGTAAATATTTTTCTTTCGCTTTCTCGAATCGAGAGTTAGTTGTTAATAAACGGTCCCACATGATCTTGAGTTATTTCTTTTGGATTTATTTAATCCAATAACGCAAAATGAATTGAATCAAATTACACAAAAATAAATGTAGATACAGAAAATTTGCAAACACGCCTTTTTACTATGGTATCGCGCGAAAATGAATCTATACATTCCTGCGCTTTTGCCGATGCATCAAGCTTCGATTTTCTTTATGTGAAATCATGATGGTCCTGAAAAGGATCGTTTTTTCGAGACGGGAAGAATTTAAATAAAATGTTCGAAGTGGCTTGCACTCCAAGCGGTAATCCATAGAAAACTAACAGCGGTAATGGCTGAATGACAGTGGTATGTAGGGGTATACTCGGGACAACATTTAGATTGGACACAGATGCGGCTCTAGCCCACGCCATTTACAAAATATTTTTTTCTCGTTAATGCTTACAGATAGACCCCCTGTGCATTAAGACTTTTTGATCGTATATGATTACAGCTGCTACATATTATTATATTTACCTCTATATCGGATACACCCTGTATAGTAAAGTTCGAGTTTTATATTTTTTAATGGCACATTTTGGGACAAATGGTGATGAAATTGCTACGAAAACACCTCTTTTGCAACGTATTATGGCAATTACAAAAGTGTAGGCAGAAAATATAATAGTTTACTGGCAAAATTTGATATTTGGTTGCGAGGAGAAATTAAATTTCCTGATAAGATCTTCGGTGCTTTTCACCCAGGTAGTTTTGACATGCCTTCTGAAGAGTTTGAGGATTGCTTTATGATAATAAAACGGCGAAAAACACAAACAGTTGGCGAGTTATCATTTATGACTACGATGAAACTGGAGAGGACGGTGATGAATCTGTAGTGAAACTTCTTACGGAAACTACTACAACCACACCTACGCGATCCAGCGAATATTACACGCATGGAGATCAAGATCAACAGATATTCAATCAAGTTATCCTACTGATGAAGGCTCTTCGTACACGACCAGTTGAACAAGATATGTTAAAATTTGGTGTCTCTGTGTTACATTTATATATTTCGTGTTTAGAATGCAGCACACCGGCTTGATTTTAAAAGATAGAAGGTAGTCAAACCTAACGGCTTTTTCAAACGGAATTCCAAAAAAATAAGGGATTTTTTGTAGTTTTGGAGTAATTTTGAAGACCGTTAACAGTGGTTACGAAATAAACATTGAAAACTTTGAGCAGTACTGCCTACAAACAATCCAGCAGTATGTCTCCTTGATATTATATGTCACTCTCTGTGCATATAAAGTACTGATACGCAGACATATAATTGTTCAAGGAGCTCTACTTCCCATTGACCAACTTTCAGAGGAAGGCCAAGAAAAAAATATAATATCGCCAAAGTCATTCGAGAAAGTGGAGTCCAACCAAAATCAATGCAGATTTGTTTAATAGATTAATTTTTAGTTCTGATCCATGTTTGAACTCATTTGTTATTAGCCAAAAGCAACGTAGACAACTAAGCAGAGGTATGTTAGAATTATTAAAACTTAATAATGAAGAACAAGAAATTCTTTCACAAAACGTTGCCGAAGAAGAAGATGAGCAAGATTCTAACGACGAATGAAGTATTGTGAGAGTGTTTGTAAGTATTTTTGTAAATACTTTCTATTTAATGCTACAATTATATTTTTACATTAGTTTTACCTTTTTTTTTTTACTTTGCCTCTCTATGTTATTGATTCTACCCCCTTCTGGGGGGTTCAACACGAACATTAAATTTTTTTTTTTGGAACTAGGATATTCTGCAACACACCAAATTCCAATGTCTACCTTTTGGGAGATATTTCTTAATTATTTTAAAAGTTACGAATTTCAATCGCTTATTTTCGAAATTTTCTAACGATGATCAGTCAACCAACTCAAATTCGAACAGTGACCATAACCGACATTAAAAGACCATTATTCACCCCAAATGGAAGGGAGCACAACATATTACTTATTATAAAATATAACATACCAAAGAAAAATAAATTTCTCGGAACAATATTTATAAAAACGCCAGATAAGCTTAAACTAACAAATTTAAATACAGTTAATAGTTTTTACAATCTTATAAAAAGCTTTTTTTTCAATGCTTTAAAAGTGTTTTTATCGAAAGCAAAATAGGATAGGGAAGCATAGCATAGAGATATGTGTTTAGACGTCTCTCACACAATAGAAATTCCTCATCTTTACACTTCCATCAAACTAAATTTCTTCTATACATCCTGTGGTGATTCAATGGCATTTTACAAAGACGACAGGGTGTCAATAATCATTTTCATACCTGTATACCACTGCAATGTTTACTACACCCATATCCGATAAAATAGCAACATATTAGAAGTGATAAAAAGCATCCAGGATATGGCTCATTAAGATAGGTGACCGCCAGCCGCTTATTGCTTCTGGCTTACCCGTTCTTACGCGTTTGACGTAATCATTTTTCGTTTACTTGTTGTTTTCCTCTTCCGCTGCCGTCTACCGGCTCACATTCCCATTCAGAAGTTCTTGCAGAGCAAGTATGCGGTTTTCCACCTCAAACGATCGTCGATGAAATGCCCGATATTCCACTCGTCACACTCTTCCGTCGTCATCGCTGCTTCCTCTCTAATATCGTATCTCTCTCTCTTCCTCCTTTAAACGTGCATAGAACTTGCGCTAGGAAAACACAGAAGCAACATGTTATGTTTATGCAGGCGTACCCCTGATCACGGCAGTCAATGAATTTATGATGAAGATGAACGCGTGAAGAAAGAGTGAACATCGCTGGCGAATATGGGCACAGGAAGAGGTGGAGACTATCCTCGAGTAATGTCGTGTAAACAGCAGACAAGTGAAGTATTTACGTCAGCTGCGGAAAGTATAACGTCAATGTTAGTATTACGTTTGTTCAATAAACTCACATGAACTTCAATACAACGTTCCAGAAGATCAACCTATCCCTGGAGAGTATAACCAATGATAACTAGCTAGAATAACTAAATTAATCTCATTGTCAGTAATGTTTTTTTTCGAGATAAATGTTCCTTTTTATGATTTTCGATCGACCGCTCACATGAGTTTTTTCAAGTGGCACAGGTAATGAGTTTGATATTTTGGATCCAAATTTAAATTAAACTAATAGCTTTATATTTACAAAAAATAAAATTAAAATATGAGATATTATATTTTCCAAGCCATGCTTTACAACAATCTCTGTAATATTTTTTATTATTTTATTTCTTATTTTTTTTTTTTTTTTATTATTTATAATAATAATAATAATAATAATAATCTTTATTGCCCAAAGATTAACCACTAATAGGACAAAATAAAACGTAGAGTGCGTGAACCTTAATTATTAAAGGTTAACAAACTAAGCAAAATACATACGATTTGTAGTGTGAAATAATCAACAAAATAAAAAACTTTGGAAAAGGTACGATATTGAAATTTAATGGGACTAAGAGGGACGGTGGAAGGATCGGTAACACATTATTTGCATTC